>JBBPCV010781491.1:0-10566 GCA_037974505.1 Plocamopherus tilesii
GGAGGGGGAGAGAGAGGGAGCGGGAGAGAGGGAGGGGAGAGAGGGAGGGAGGGAGGAAAGGAGGGATTGAGTGAGAGAGAAAGAAATAAGGTGGGTGGGGGGGGGGGGAAGAAAGGAGTGTGAGACTATCCAAAACCATTCAAATAATTTATTTTTATTCAAATACAACACTGAGCATCAGTTTGTACTTCCCATCATCAAAATGTGTGAATAATATTATTTTCAATATTTTTGTTGACAGTCTTATTGTGTGTCTGTGTGTGTCTGTGTGTGTATGTGTGTGTGTGTGTATGTGTGTCACCCATGTTACTTCAGAAGTCATTGTGGCTATACCATGACAATGCATTAGAAGGACAATCACATCTCCAAGGATTTTTGTTTGTTTCTATCATTTTCATTACAGTTATGATGGGCTTACTTTCTAAAAATTGTTTCAAACTGCTGACAGCTTACATTTTTTGTATAATTTATCTTACAAAAGAAAGCCAGCACTTCAGATAGGAGTAAATAAGTGAAGGGCAACTGTATTGAGAAAAACACATTCAGTTGTGAATTTGTACAAAGCCAACCCTTCTTACAGCAACACTACCAACACACCTGCAAACTCATCAAGCTTAAGCAACGGCATCACACCAGACGCACAGTCCATGTTGGACTACGATTCTGGTGAATATATGTGTTTTTGCTGTATCTAAAGAAGAAAGCCAAATTAATGTGTTTCAAATAATAGTTTAGATGATTTCATAACACCACAGCAGACTTCACCCATACGAATGAGACAAGAAACTGACAATAGGTACAATACAAATACATTTTTTCTGAGCATTCAAAAATTTAGTGGTGATGGAAACATTGAAACCAGGAAAAGAAGGAGAAATCTTTGTAACTGGCAAGCAGGTGTGCAAAAAGACAGAGGAAGGTGAGGCTATGTCACATGTAGTGAAAAAAGGTGTTGAGCTGAGAAAGATGGGAACTGGATGCAGGGAAACATGCAAGAGGAAATGTCACCAGAAAATTGAAGCTGGGAGGAGAACTGGACCCTTAAATTGCTACTGAAGTCTGAGACACAGAGAGACAGCCATATTATTTGATGTACAAAGCAAAGCTATCACCAAAGGAAAAAGCCTTGTGTGATTTTAAACAGTCAGTCAGTTTGTAATTTTCACGATAATAAAGACATTGACAGCACGGTAAGAATTTATTAACATACGAGTTCCCTCAAAAACGTTCTAGACACTACTTGTCAACACGATCAGCACATGCACATGTTGCTTTCACTTGGGTGGACATTACAATAAAATGGATATTACATGTATATTAGAGCTTCTTTGAATTTAGCTGTACAAGTTTGCAGGTTAAACACCTTTCATGATATGATTACTATATAAGTGTAAGGATAAATATTGGTCAATGTACAAAATTAGAGTAAGGACCAACAGGGAAGATTTTAGTCATGCTGTTGGACTGATGAGGCCTGTGACCTGATGAGGATCCTTTTAAACAATGAAAGTGAATGACTGAAAATACTAAAGATGCATCTCCATCTTTTCTTCTTAAAACAAAAGAAAGAACATGTGTTATGCCTAATGTTCATCAAGATTTCAGCAAAACCAAAGGTAGTTTCTCAAAATATGACTAAAATATTGAACTAGAAGGTAACATAGTGTCCCTCTTAAAAAGTTGCAATTTTATGACACACCCCTGTTCCATCACACACACGAACTATTGAGTTCAAAATTGTGAAATTGAAAGAAAAATTCAAATATAAGTGTAAATAATCAATAATTGGAGAGCTTTTCAAATCTGAGAAAAAGAAAAGGTAATCCAATACATATGTTAATTTTGGACATGCTCATATCTCTTCTAAAATATAGAATGCCTGTTCATTAGTCAGTGAATTAAATGATGAGAAAATAATGTTAAGATTTTGCAATATTGTAATCTTCAACAGATGCTCTCTTCTGACAAAAAAATTCTAACAAAAATGCAAAACATTTTTTTTAATTATTATCATAAGGTTATGAGATCAGCTGCACTAAACATGCAGGCTCTGCATCTACCAATTAATGGCAGCAGAATTTTAATTTCAGAACACACAACTTTTAAGCAATAATCATTCAATTTTGACAATTATATTGAGAAGAGAAAAATCCACCACTTGCCACCATTCCTGATGAAATTATCAAAGCATCACCATCACACCAAAAAGCATTTAAAACCAGAAGTTGTCCGCAAACTTTAATTTAGTGGATACCGTTCCATGCTATCCACTGAAAAATTATAACTGACTTTCAGCTTTTCTTTTTTTTCTTTTTTTTTTTCAAATTACACTTATTTATCCTGTTAAAGGAACAACAATGTAACATAACATCATGTTTTCAAGATCTTTGATATGACTAAAATGATAGTTTAAAAAAGTGAGGTAATGGAAATCAATCAAATAGATCAAATCAAATCAATCAATCAAACAACAGACTATGAACTTTGTTTCTTCTTTTTTTTTCCCCTTTCAATAACTGAATTATATGTTAATGACTTTTGACATTTTTATCTTCCGACATAAAAGAAATTACAATAGCACAATAATGGACATGCAAATGTGAACTGTTAAGGTAAAATTAAAACAAATTAGCATGTTTCAGGGATCTGTTCCTAAAAGTCACACATTCCTGCCAAGCGATGAGTGTTCTTTACAAAGGGAGATGATAAGCAGAGACATTTTTTGCGAAATGACTGCAGATTTTGTTGTTTCAAACCTGTTTTTTTTTTCATTTTTCAGGTCCAGTTTGCTTTTTTTTTTTTATTATTATTATTTTATCTCTGCTATTGACTTTTCTCTGCAGTCATTTACCATAATTTCCTTCCTTTCTGATAATGAAAACATATCAAATTACCAGCAATACAGGCCCATAAAATCTTGCAATGGCGAAAATAAGAGATGTAAATCTCATCAAAATGGCATCAAATACTGACATAAAAAACAATTAGGATTCATGGTCTAGCCTATATTTTGGAGGGATTGTGTAATGTCAACAGTGAAATTGTCTTGTTCAGAAAAGCAAACGAAGTCTGCAAATACAAGCATTAGCGTCTTCTCCATTTCTTATGATTGATAATGCTTGTGTGAAAGCATATGACAATATATGACCATGTTGACTTGAATGCTAAAGGTCATATCTTAACAAAGGAGCAACAAATGTTGAGCAAATGGAAGGAATACTTTTAGAGACTTATGAATGAGGAAAATGAGAGAAAAAATAGGAATGATGAAATTGAAAGAGTAGATAAGGGTTGCGGACACAATCAATATGGTGGAAGTGAGACCGGCTATGACAAAGATGAAAAGTGGAAAGGCTGTAGGCCAAGACAACATACCAATAGAGGCATGGAAACGCCTTGGAGAGAGTGCCTCTGAATTTTTAACAGATCTGTTTAATAGAATCTTAGATGGCGAACCCATGCCCGAGGAGTGTAGGAAGGTATGGGAGAGAGTTGTTGAGGCATGGCTGAGAAAAGAAATTTATGCCAGGAAAGAAGTGCAACAGATGCCTTATTTGTTTTGAGATTGTTAATGGAGAAGTACAATGAGAGTCAAAAGGAATTACACTGTGTGTTCATTGATGTTGAGAAAGCCTGTGATAGGGTACCAAGAGAAGAATTATGGTACTGTATAAGAAAGTCAGATGTGGCAGAGAGCTATGTTACAGTAGTGCAGGATATATATAAAGGTAGTTTGACAACAATCAGATGTACTGTAGGATTGACAGATGGATTTGAAGTGAAGGTTGGGTTACATCCAGGATCTATTCTTAACCCTTTCTTATTTGCAGTGGTGATGGAGAGTGAAGAAAATAAATAGGAGGAAGAGGATGAAGCGGAGAAGAAGTAGAGGTAATAAGTTGGCATTAATTGATTTGCTTATTATCACAGACACTGACAATATTCTTTGTCATGAGTCAGTGGGCCATGGTGAAAGAAAATCCTTCATCATTTCACAAGACTTAAAAGTATATGATAGAGACAAGGAAATTATTGTGCAAAAGAGAAATAACAAATGTTTTAATATTGTAAATTGTAAAAGGAGACCAATTATGACCTTTGAATTGTTTTTAAAAGTGTGAACCCAAAATGCACCCTATCACGCTGTCTTGGCAAGTATACATTATATATAAAAAACAAACAAAGAAAAATGCATTTCATTCATAGGTAAAATTTTCCTCCAACCTTTTTGGAATTTACATTTTTATGCCAAGTTTTTACATTTTTATACATAGAGAGAGAGAACTATTTGCAATCAATTCAATTTAGTAAGCAAACTAGTTTGCTCCTAATGAGACTCACATTTGATCTCTTTTGGAACAATTTGAACAAAATTTGGGAAATTCAATTATCAAACAATGAATTTCAGGTCCTGAATGCCTATACTGAATCAATGTCTTAATGTCTACAATAACATGGTCTATTTTGTATTACATCTGGCAATTCAACATTATGCAAATTTCCTCCTTTCAAATTCTATTGATTCTCCACTTGAATAGATGCCTAATGCTGAACAGTTTAGGTATTTTTCCCCACATTTTGTGTATCCATATGTACACATGTTAACTGGTTAGACACATTTTGACTCTTTTCATCAATACAATATTCCTTAATGCATCCTAAAACCACTTTGCCCGTCGTCCTAAAAAGAGACATGTCAAACATCGGTCACCCCATACAACTCTCATCAGCCAAGGATTTGGACAAAGATCATGACGCTTGCCCAAAACAGATGCAAATGGCGAGCATTAATGGTCAGGATAGTCAAAGCAGCCGAAGGGACACAGTTGGACAACTGAGAATCAATGCAGTTGGAAAACTGAGACGTGACATGGCCCTAAGTCAATAAGTGCAAGAGTAAACTGGAAACTGAGTGTCTTCAAAAACACCTGTCTGAGGAACATTCAGATTACAGTGCCAGTCTGTGTGTATACCTTTTTAAAAACAAAATACATGGTAATGAGTTTGATAGATGTTTGTTTCTATTTTGATGGCCTTTTTATCCTAAAATATCTGTTTAAAAATACACTGTCATCTTTATGGTGTTCTAGTTAAATTGAATGCAACATAAATTTGTAATCATGTTAAAAGAGAAGCTTGGCCTGGATAAAATGAATAAATACATGAGTTGAAAAAGTGTTTTAAAAGAGTATGAAAAATATATCAACAATGACTTAAAACGAAAATATATGAAGAATAAGAAGCAGTGAATGAATCTGACTTCAAAAAATGAGTTTGTTTTAGAAATTTAGCATATATCTATATCGATAGAATGGTACAGTGCTAATGAAGTCTTTGCAAGCCTGAACACAGCAACAACCATTCATACTAAGTAGGCAAAACTTTTATAATAGGGATAAATGTGAAAGAAAAAATATTAGTGCAGTAGATCACTGTTTACATTACCAAAAAAAAATCAGCAACCTGTAGAAAAGTGAGAAGACACATTGAAAAATAAAGAGAAGTGATGTGAAGAAAAAAATTGCAAAGGCAAACGTAAGACGATTGAGACAGATTCATTTGTGGCAATCCATTTACAATAACTTTCTGTATCTTCTGCTATATATACACTACCAAGGACTCATATTAAAAAAAAAACAAACTGCACACAAGATGAATAAATTCAACATATAGGTGCAAAATGATGGTTGACTTCCAAATATATATCATTTCCCATGTTAAAACATAAGAATCCCTCATGAATTGTTGTATTACAATTGTAATTACTCTATGACCATATACTCTCATTTAGGGAGCACAGATAGCTCGGTGGTTAGGGCACGCAACCACTAAGCCAAAGGTCACAGGTTCATTCCCGGCTGTGCAGGATTGAATTAAAATCCAAGTTTTTTGTGTTTTCTCTGCCTCCTCATCCCATCAGAGACAGACGGTACACTACGAGATCACATATGCCTTTGCCAATAAAAAAGAACCCTCAATGGGTAAAATCGAAAAGAGCAGGCCATATCGGAGCCACCCAGGCAAAATTTAATTCCTACCAAAAAATCCTTTCAAACCACTGCAACCTCTTATACCTCAGACTGATTGATCAGTTCATTACTCTGAATTAAATTGGAAGAGGCAATAATCAGACAGGAAGAGAGTGTGACTGGGCACCACTACTATTCTTAGAATATTAGCCCATGCATAGCAATGCAATTGCTACAAAATCACTAATATTGATGTAAAAGGCCTTGGTTGATGATATGATCATAAAAAAGCCAAATATCAAGAGAGCAGGAAGTGTTATGCCCAGACTTGGATCAGTGATTTCTTATTTTTCCTCTTTCAACTTCTTGACTCCACTCCTAATCAGCATCTGAATATCATTTGAATACCTTACAAGTTTTACGTTCTGCTGGAATATTCAACTCTCTTTCAATCATATTCACAAGAAGGGATCTTTTTTCAAATCTATAAAGCTGATTAAGTTTTTAATCGATAAGTCCACCTTTAAACAATAAAGAAACAAATTCCTGAGGTTATGAAAAATAGTAGATGAATTTTAATACCACCCAAAAATAAAAATGGTGCTGATTCTCTATAAATAAAGTGAGTTAAATGTTAGCAAGAAAATGTTTCAAAAGAAAAATCACAAAAAGTTACCTCCTCCAGCAAAAACATGGCAGCTTCATACATTGGTGTCAGACCATCTTCATCAATGGACAGGGATGTTCTAGGAACTCTTCCAGAACCACCCTAAAATGAGAACAGAGATAAATAATAAATCTAAAAAAGAGAACTTTCAGATTATGAGACAAACTGCCGACAGCAAAACATTGAAAATAATAATATATAATTTTAAAAAACCCATTCATAGGACTTAATTACAGTTGTTTTTGCGAGAGTGACGGTGGTCGGGAAGCAGCTCAACCAGGCACTTTAATTGTCACATATGGATAAAGATCCTGCTGAGTTTTTAAATCACTTTTAAGTTTACAAGCCCTGCCGCCAATTTCATAAAGTTCAGAGCCACCCATGTCCACAGACAGACAGTGATCATTTTGTCGCGACAGGGAGGGACTCGAGGGCATCGTGTTGCGTATTTTTGTAGAGAACCATTCAATTTAAGACAAGGCAAAGGCCATCTCACATCATTGAACAGCTGAGCATGTCTCTTCATTGGGGTCCAAACCTAGGCCACACCCTTTACATTGTATTAACGAATCTGATTGGCTGGACACTGGACTGTGGACCAACAAGGGGGGCAGTCATTAATTGTTACCTGTTCCAGACTCAAAGGGGTGGGAAAACTACTCAGGTGAGCTGAAGGGACACCTTTTGACACCCTCGCAAACTCCAAACAAGTGTTCATCGTAACTTTATCTGAAGTAAGTTAATATTTCCTTGCTTTTTTGATTGACAACATGCCAATATACCGGGCATTAAGGCGGCAGATAACTTTCGAAGGCAGGCATTCAGAGTGACAATTCTGATAGTAAAAAGTCGGTTTTTGTCAAAATAGTGGGCACTAAGGCAAAACGGGCATTCAGCCGGAGGGCACTCTAACGAAAACTATTGTATTAAACAAAAGTTGAAACATAATAATCAAATAATCAATGAATGATTACAAATTCAGCTATTCCAAAACACATGCACACAAATGTTAACACTGACTTACTGAGTCAGTCAGCTTTGAGGAATAAAGACATAAATTACAAGAAAAATCTGTAAGCAGCAAATCATCAAAAAACAAAACAAAAACCAAAAAGTCTTGTACCAGGATTCCACAATTGACATGAAAAGTTCAAATAGTCAAAAATAAATAATACACAAAGACTTACAGTTTTAGCAATCATCTGCGCGACCAATGCTCGGAAAAATACATTATTGATGCGGCCACATTTAGAGTGCAAAACTGTTTTAGCACTCTGTGAGGCAACTGAGACTCGCAAGGCCAGGTCCACCCACTCCAGAAGGTGATGAAGGAGGCCGCGCTGCATGGCAATGGAAAGCATCAATTGGGATGCCAACTGTTGTCCTTGAAGGTCAGCCCCTGACTGAGGTGTGGCCGCAAAACGCAGAAACTCAGTAACAGAGTTCAGAGACTCCGTCCCTAGTCACATGAAGGTTAAAAACACATATATTCTGTAAATACGTAACCTGCATAGCTTAATCATATTAAGTATGAAAATCTCAAGCTGACACTAAAGACTAAAAAAGTTAAAAACCTCCCAATCATCAGTGCACTCAATACCTATCACAAGTGCACTCAATACCCATCAACCCAAAGTGAAAGAACATGACAAAAAAAAGAAGAAAAAAAAGACAACAACAACAACAACAAAAAAGGCAACCCCTCCCACCCCTCAGCCAATAAATGACATGAATAAACAAAAACTAAAAACAGTAATAATAATAGAATGAGTCTGTCACCAAAAACAAAGTTGTATGAATGTACTTTCATGAATGTAAGCAAAGCTAGAGAAATGGAGAGAAAACAACATTCAGCCTTGATAATTTATACCCAAAATGAAAAAAAAAAATTTAATAAAAGGGGGGGGGTGGGGGGGGGGAGAATGATTTTGTTTCATGTAAAATCTATTTCTAAGAAACCTAATAAAAAGTGACAGAGGAATCTTACCAAGGGAAGTGAGTTTGTTCTCATTGGCCAGGGACAAAGGTAGCAAGGAAGAAACAGCTTCTAAAGCTGCCATCAAGACATCATTGCAGGAAGATGTATGACCAGAGGCTGAGGCTAAGGCCCAGTTTTGTTTGAAAAGAGAGAAGAGCATGCTCAACCCAGTTTTTACACCAATCCGGATCAAAGCGTCTCCTCCTGAAGCCTGTGAGCTGTCTTGCAACTCTTGACTAGGGTGTTTTTTCTCTTCACTGTTGTTCGATGAAAGAAGAGGAGGACTTTCAAGGATAGCATGATACTTGTGAGATATAGCATAATAAATCCTTTGAAAAACCAAAATTCGTTTCAGCAAAGTCTGAAGAGAGAAAAAGAAGAGCAATGTTGTTAATTTATTTGAAGTTATGCATTTGAGACGTAATGGAGATTGAACATAGCAAATAAAAAAAAAGAAAGGAAAGGTTTTTATCAGGAAACACATAATATATCAAAGACTAATCTACGAGTGATAAAAAACAGGCTCTTCAGCAGAGACAAAAATGGTGGACATTTTACTGCTTTGGTTATCACCTTAACAATTAAAATTTAACTTGGCTTGTTTGGATTACATGCTTATAATATTGACAAATGTATACATGACAGCCATAATCTACCTACAAGTTTTCCTCTCTTCTATAAGATTTTAATTTTAAACTTGTCCAGAAATTGTTATTCAGCAGTGAGTTTTTGAGCTTTTTCAAGGCAATGCTTTCAAGTACACAAGGTTCTTGATCAGACCTTTTTGCAGATGATTCCTATTAAGCAGACTGGGTATACAGAGAGTTCTAAAGTCATTACAACTGTAATCTTACACCTGTATCAATTATCTGCTATTGTCCTGATGCAATATATCAAAATAAAATGCAGCAATTATGAAATTAATAGGGTTTATTTACACAATTTTTTAAACATTTTTTTTACTTTCAAACAATGTTTTATAGTTTCAGACTGGGAACTGTTACTTCTTGGAAATGAGTGACGACCTTTAAGTCCCTCTCTATTTATCAGACATAAAAATTTACAACTAAATAAGAATATTGAGATGTCTACAGGACATTAGAAAGTAATTTATGTGGCTGAAAAAATGTTCTAGGTACAAGTTAGAAAGCTAGCCTGCATCAAGTGGTTGGCTTAACAAAACAAACAAAAACAAAAAAACAAAAACAAAAACAAACTTCAAAAGCCTATATCTTTCTAGATAGGTATTCCTTTCCAATCAGTTTTCGGAAATACAAGTTTCATTTATCCATACATATACCCTGAAGATTTGAAACAAATCCATTGAGTGTTAACTTCCTAAGTTAGTATATATATTATATATAATATATAAAGAGAGGTACAAAAAAGCAACATCAAAGCAATGAGAATAATTACTTCTATAAATTCCACATTAAATCTGATAATTTTCTGTTGTAATAAACTTTGAAAGTTCACAGGAATCGCATCTTAGCAGATGACTTATGCCATAAGTTATGGATCAAAATTTCATACAAAGATAGGCTCACCATAACATCCTTGATCCTCACCAATGTATGTTGTTTCATCAGATTATTCTAACACCAGTTACCTTACATATATATCAGGTCTGAATTGATCACATTATCATGAGTACTAAAAAAAATACCTTCCAAAAATTGCTTCAACTGAATGTTAGAAGTAAGTCAATAAAAGCTGAGATATGTCAACTGTCACAATGGGTTTCATGTACCATAATGCACTGTAATAATGAAAATGCATACCTTACACACACTTACATTCAGGCGATGAATACATAAATTTTAATTATGAAAATACATACCTGTGCAAAGGGAGTATTGCTGCTGACCACTTCAGCAAGAAAAAGCTGGTTGGAGAGGAGGGAGTCTAATAAATGCTCTTGTTCATCTGTGGAGTATGTTTCGTTAAGGCTA
>JBBPCV010781602.1:0-10564 GCA_037974505.1 Plocamopherus tilesii
CTATTGAATAACAATATATTGTTTACCATTTAACCAGTGGGGAGGGAGGGGGGTTGTTTTTGTTTATTCGTTGTTTGTTTTTGTTTTTAGCTGTTTTGTTAGTTTTTGGTTGACTTTTTTTTTTCCAAAGAAAATTGGTATGAAGGTTATTTTAACAGTTCTTAATGCAATAGTATGTGGGATAGAGAAATCTTATACACTAACAAAAACTGCCAAAATCTTCCCAAGACTTCCTATCAGTTTTAAGTGTCAGACGTTAATATATGTATTGCCATTTCAAACATTCTTACCAAACAACTTTCTTCACCCTGTTCTTTAAAAGATTCATCTTTTGAGTTACTCACTTTCTTTTTGCTTGAATTTTAGAGGTTTGTCAATGTATACTCTCTACTTTTATCTATGGCAATCATATTTTGCTAGTGTTTCATAACTTTCCACCTGACATCATGATATGATTGTTAATTGTTTTCTAATTATTGAACTCATTTTCTCATAGGTGGAGAAGCAGCAGTTGTTGGCAGTGGTGGTGTTGCTGCCGCCGCTGTTGGCCTTTCTGACATTGATACGAGGGCAGTTTCCAGTACCATTGTTCCCGACCCTTCTTCACATATAAGTCCTCAGGTGCCAAATGCTGCTATTGGTATTGGGGATCATTTGCCTGCTCCTCCTCCTTCGTACTCACAATATTTGGAAGACTTAAGTTCAAATCGACCTGAAATCCCAGACAGAGAACTCAAAAACAGGCTTGTCATAGGAGATTCAGGGTAAGGTCAACAAATTGTTTTGGGACTTTTGCACACTTGAATTATTTTATAATAAAAGAATCAAACCGATATTTTTTAATTGAATGTCACATGAGGTAAATTCATCTGGATTAATTTGGATTGTGCTGCTTTGTGAGCTTTAAGCAAAGGAAATAGTCTCAGTAATGTGCCTTTGTGTGTATGTTTGTGGTTATTCTAACAAATCACTTCATGCTTTACAAACGTTTTTTATCAAATGAATTTTTCATACAGATCCCCCCTACCCGTTCAGTCCAATATACCTGATGCAATCAGCCAACCCCCATCAGTTGATCGAAGAACAAAACCATCAGTCGATCATCACATGAGCTTGGGAGGTTTTGGTATGGAAAAAGGAGGCTTGCGGCAGGTGATAGTACCTTCAGCCCTGATGAGCAAGTTTCTTATCGCAGCAGAAAGAAACACTCTTAAAGAGTCTGAGACAATGGGTATCCTGTGTGGAATCATGGTAAATATGTTTCTTGACAAGGTTGGACACAATGCATATTGTTTGTTTTTTTTAGAAAAAGAAAAAGGCCTTCTAAATTTTATATTTTTTAAACCTTCTTTTAGACATATTATTATGTAAAATTTAAACAAACTGATGTTAACCAATATATTAGTCAAAAGACAAGTAAACAAAAAAAGACTTTTTATGATATCAATACATATTTACCCGAGAATAGTGGATGACTAATCCATAAGGATGTTGATTTCAGATGACAGTTTTTGTTTTGCAATATTTTAAATTAGGAGGATGACAATTGTTTGTTTTTTGTTTGTTTGTTTTGAGTTTTGGTTTGTTTGTTTTTTTGTATGTGTTTTTTTTTTTTTTTTTCAGACTCAGGGTATATTCAAGATCACACATTTGTTTATTCCGAAACAAAAAGGGGGACATGATAGTTGTGATATGGAGAATGAGGAAGAAGTATTTTTCTTTCAAGATGAATTGAATCTAATCACATTAGGATGGATTCACGTGAGTATCTGTCTATACATAAGACAATTTTGGTAAAGTTTAAATCTTTTTTTTTAGTTATATATCGTTAGACACAAACTGAGTATGAGAGAATTAATGGAAGGTTTTTCATTGGAACTTTTATAAATTAAGATATAATGACACTGAAAAACACTTTTTTTCCCATAGTCAATTTAAAGATAATAGAAGTTCAGCAAATGAAATAAGAAATATGTTGGCAGTTGCAAATAATTGCAAAGTTAAGAGTAACATGTGTCAAAGGCAAAAAGATCTGAATTTATTGGAATTAACATAAATACTCACAGTTATAATTGGCTTACTTGAATCTATTTTCAATTACCTTTAAATTCTCTTCTTTTCCATAATCTAGTCATGTAAAATGTATCTTAGTAAAAAAAAAAAAGAAGCACCATTAAAATCAGTGTATTATGGCAAATTGAAGAAAGAGAAAAAAAGTAAAATACTTTTTCTGTTATGTTAAGATGTTTTATAGATATCTTTTTTATGGCTCTTTCACAGACTCACCCAACTCAGACGGCTTTCTTATCTAGTGTTGATTTACATTCACATTTCCCTTGGCAGAAAATGATGCCAGAGGCTGTGGCAATAGTGTGTTCACCAAAATATAAAGAGTAAATATTTAATGATCGACTCAGCTTGCTTTCATTTCTTCTATTTATCATAAAGATTAGTTGTCTTCCTTACTGTTTTTTCTTTCATTTGAATAGTTTATCATTATCTCTTAGGCAGAATGAAACAATTAGATGTAATCGTCAGCGATTATCATAAGGGGTGCTGTAGAGCCGTCTTTTATCTTTTGCTTAATCCATTTATATTTGGTGTTGGAAAATTGGTTGATGAATAAAGAATCATAGTAAGTCTATCAAAAAAGACCCAGAACTTGGGTATAGATTCTGAATGAAGGTGACAAAAATTCGTGAACTTCATGACAAGTTTCTGATTTGCAGTTTTTTCCTATGCATATTATGTTGATTCGATATTATCACCACACTTCTGCATTGTAGCACTCATTTGATTTCTTTCTTTTTTTTTTCACATCTTTTTTGAATATTCAGAACTGGTATTTTCAAGTTGACTGACAGAGGATTGGATGTTATTGGTTCATGTCAACAAAAAGGCTTCCATCCTCATGCAAAAGATCCTCCTTTGTTTGAGGTAAGACACTTTATAACAAAAGCTCATGATGAACTCATCTTGATTTATTAAATTAGACATTGGGTGAATTTTCTAATCTTCACATTAAATTTATTTAATTGGCAACAGATGAGCTAACCACCTTAAGGAAGCAGATCAGATTTTTTAAGGAAATAATTTTTTTCTCTCAATAAGAAAGTGCCTACTATTTACATGGCAAGCTTCACCTAACAAAATGCATTTGCTGGAAAATATTTGACACTCATGCATTACTGTGGTGGTCTACAATTTGTAACTTCATTTTATAATGATTTTTTTTTCTCAGTTAGCAGTTCTTACAACTACTCATCATGATGACACCTTTGCTATACAACTTGTTCAAGTTGACATGAAGTGTATTATTCAATAGATTGGTAGTTTTGAAGTTCATCATAATACCACATCTGTTGATAATTTAAATTAAATGAATTGTTTAAATTTTTTGCATTTGCATAGATTTTCTCTCCTGAGATCCATTAAAGAATATGGTTGCTGAATTGGTGCATTCTTTAGAATATACAGCTCCCTTTTTTGCCCTCAAAGAAGTGTAATTTGTACTAAAACATAAATGCCTTTTTATCGAATGAGATAATTCCTTGCACAAATTCACAAAGGTAACCTTATTGTTTTATCTTTCAACAGAAGTAAGCAAATGTTATGTAACTGCATTGTTAAGCAAAAAATATATACTTGTTTTCAAAATGACTATCGTTTGATCCATGTTAGAACCAAAGAGTAGCGATGAATATTCCTGTTGCGATCAGTGAATATTCCAAAAGATTGTAGAATGTTTAGGAAAAAAACCATACTGGTGCAACATCTAGTTATTAGTCTAGATGTATAATACATTTTCATTATATCACTTCATGCGTGACTACCATTCTTGCTTACAATCTGCATTTTGCCTCTGATAATATACAAAGTGAAATAAACTTGCAACCCACCGATGATTTATCACTCACATTCCATAATTGAATCTAGTAAATATTCCCGGTCCTTATTACTATCTGTTTGTTATTCTTTGTCAAGAAAGTCAATTCCAGCCATCAGTCAAAGTGTGATACACACCAAATGATTTAATGGTAGCATAACTTCATATTCTTCCACCGTCAGATTATAAGCTACATACCTTTCTAAAAATGTCTGGCAAAGCTGCACGTTGTAATTTCATCTATTCATCATGATAACACTCACTCACACATATTTGTTAAAGTAGGTGGTTTTTCATTGATATTGTTTGCAAACACTGTTATCTTTACCAAAAATGATGTATCTTACATGTACATGAAAATATGATTCATACACTAATACCGCTGCACATTGTTAAACTAAACTCTATACTCTATTCATTAAGATATGTTTTAATTGTCAAACTAGCTTTTCCTATGTAACATTAACTTTTTTTTTTCATTTCAAAGACCAAAACAGGCCAAATGCCAATCTCTTCATAATGCCAACTTTCTTCATTTCTCAATGTTGACTATAAAAATAGGTTGGACTGTAGACCTAATGATAATGAGTCACCAATAGGAAATAAGAATCCCTTGGACAACTATCATGTTGACAATCTTGATTTGCCTGTTTACTCTACAAATCAAGCAAACAGATGAAGTGGCAGACAATTGGTGCACTAACATCAAATGATTTTAGTCATGGAATTGCTCAATAGATTTTTCCAGCCAGAATTACCTTGAATTTTGGTCCCATGAAATAATTATCTGAAATGTATTATTTAACATTTTTACGATCCTTGCAAAAATATTTTCAAACTACCAGATTTACAGCACTGATATAAAGCAAAAAAGAAATTAATAATATGTTGAATTATATATATTACAAGAATTATTTATGCTTTTCTGATTTCATTAACTTTTTTTTTGAATTATTTTTTTCATTAAAGACATGTGGGCACGTGAGATTGTCAGACACTGATGGCATACAAGTTGAGGACAAGCGGATACAAATCTGAGTCAATTGTTTGAGCAGAGATAATAAATGCGATTTACGCTTACAGAAAACAACTTTGTAAAATGTATCGAATGAATATTATTTATCTTTCTTTGTTGGGGTCTTCTTATTATTAATTGGTGAGTGTGTGCATGTGTATATGTATGTGTGTATTTTTGTATGTATGTATGTATGTATGCATGTATGTGTGTGTGTGTGTGTGTGTGTATGTATGTATGTATGTATGTATGTATGCATGTATGTGTGTGTGTGTGTGTGTATGTATGTATGTATGTATGTATGTATGTAGATACATATGTATGTTATGTGTTTGTACATTAGCCTTGTAAATGAGTGAGAGAGTGAAATTTTTTCCATCTATACAGCTTTGATCATCATATCATCATTATATTATATTATTATATGTAATATATAGTATTACAATATTTTGTTGAATCTTTGTTGCAACAGTCTGTACATGTTTGAATCTTCTATGAATATGAGAAGATGTCGGCTTGTAACATTTCTTTTTATAAAGTAACCTAGAATGTTGTAAGTTTCATAAAGGTGTGCCTTCATAGTGTTTGTCTGTGTGGTTTTCAGTGGAAGAGAAGAATGGTACAGTACTAATGCCTTTGTTGTGTGTTACTGTATCTTAATTGTTGCTGTTATTATTAATTTGTATTTTTTACTACTTAAAAGTTCGCTAATGACTATGAAACAAAGAAAGAAGAAAGCCTTCAACTATGGAATTCAACATATATATACTTCTTTTGGAATTGTAGAAAATGAAGGGATCTATATTTTCATTCGAAAAATATTCAGATCACTAACTTGACTTATGCCTCTGGGTTCCTTTGGGAACATAGGACCGCAACTACACCTCTCCAGCGGATTCAGTTTTGTGAAGTCCTCCTCAGTTCTGGCCATGTCATTCCAACAGCCTTGGCTTTAGCATCAGTGCTCCTTCAAATCACTAAGACTTGTCTCAATTTCTTGCTGATTTATTTTTGGGTTTTGTTGGGTTTTTTTTTAAATGCTTCAATAAATTAAATGGTTTTTTCCTGGTGTAAATTATGCCCTTAAATCTGTAATCTAGCACCCCTCCCTTTCTTCATTTTATAAAAATAAAATTGTAGAGGAAAGATAAAAGCAACATTGCACTTGCACTACCACCATGATATTAAAAGTAAAGGAAGTCATCATCTATGTCTAAGTCAGAGCAATAAATGAAAATGTCACATCTGAAACTTCCAGAGAAAGAAACTCATGATCTTTTGTTACTAGTATTTTTATTTGAAATTTAGTGAACTGGTTGTCATTAGAATAGTGGGGGAGGTCTTGCCGGATATTTATTGAATATACCTCTTACAAGATTAATAAGCTTTTTAATGTTTTAGGGTTACCAGAGCTGATTTTGACAAAGTTAGATCTGATCTATAAGAGTCGAATAAATACTCATGTGATCTTTGTATTGTAAATAATTCATTGGAAGAAAAAAAAAACAAATATTGAAATTATCTTTAATAATATTCATTAAGAATTCTTTTGATATTATTACATATTCTAGAACATTGGCTCATGAACTCTAAAGCATAAATATTTGATGAGGAATGCATAGATATATTGACTTTTGTTGTTTCATTGATAGAAAGAAAAAAAAATGAAATTGTCTCAATTTTTTTCCGTTGTTGCAAGTAACTAGTGACATAAATATTTAAGAGGATTATCTTAATTTTGTAATGTAATTGAACATCAAAGGATGGATGTTTGATAGGAATATGTCTGTTATAGTTTACCATTCCTTTTGAACTAGAACTCGTATGGGTGGACTTGTTTGGGTTGGGTTTTCTTATTTTTTATCTATACCTTCCATGGTTACCAGAGCCGATTTAACAAAGTTAGGTCTTATTCTTATTCATAAGTCGATTAAAAACTCACAAAATTCTTATATTGTGTATGGATCATTACAAAAAAACCAAAAACAACAAATGTGGAAATTATCTTTAATTAATGAAATTCATTAAGGAATCTTTTTATTTATTTATTTTTATCTATACCTTCCAAGAACCATGGATGCATTAATTTTCATATTGAAATATAAATGATCAAATTTCTAGGAAAAAAAAGCTTTTCCAAAAGTGCCACTTTTCCAGATAAACCAAAGTCTATATTTCTGAAATGATCTATATTATTATTTTGAGTATTGTAACTGTTTCCTTGTCTGTTATAATGCTTTTGCTTATACTTATACATTCTTTACTATTTTTATCTCTTTGTGCATGTCATATTGTGTTTATGAAGATAATCTTACTTAGTGTATTAGTATTAATACAAGATGTATTAAATTAAATATTAGTCAATTATGGCAATGAGATCTGTAAAGTGAAATTGCATGAGGTCCGAAAAGTTTTTACTTAAAAAAAAAAATCTGAAAATTATCAATTTGCACATCTGTTTAAATCATAATTAAATTGTACTTTTTGTGTAATCTGAGCCAACTAAACTGATAAATGTGCTAGTTCTTATCTAAATACCAGAGTGATGCTTTCCTTTATTTTGAAAAGACAATGTAGCAATTATTTTAATTGATATTACTATTACAAATTGTGGCAATAGTCATAATGATAATGCTTTTGTATGACATGTTTATCGTTGTGCCTTTTATAGAAGAAACTTTTATAATGAAATAGTATTATAATGCTAAACTGTTTCTACAGCTGTCTTTGTTAAAGGGAGGAATCAGCTTGATGTGGAATTGAATTGTAATTGTCAAAAGTTTGTTGAATGATGTGTACTTTTGTTTCGCTCCTCTCTCTATCTGTGATGGCATTTGGTACCAATGTGATGAATACACTTTCATGTGTCAGTCCCTGCACAGAGGGAGAACCTTCTGAAGTTGATTAGGTGTTTTTTTTTTCTGCTGCTGCATTCTTCTATATATGTAAATGAGGATGAATTTGAATCTGATATTTTTTGTATTTAGGCTTCATTTTGTCATGTCAAGTATCCTTATCACTCTGAGGGTTATGGTTTCATGCTCTATACTTAATGCCCAACTTTGAAAGGCTTTGAGATCCCTTGTAAGTAGATTTAAATCCTGACTTTTAAGTTCTTCCTTTTGACAAGTTCTTCAATGTCCTTCCGAGGAAGAAAATAAGTGATTGCATAAAAAAAAATGTATAAAAAAAACTTGTTAAAGTTATGATTTATTTATCTAGTTTTGTTACTGTTATGAATGGTTTACATTCTATTTGCTTACCAAATTTTTTTTATGTTACGGTGCTTACTGTAAAAAATGACATGTTATTCCTCCTCTCCAATTTCCAGTGAAGCAGAATTCTAGGTCATAAAGAAGTTCAGTTCTGCATTTGTTAATGTCAACCTCACCTTTAGTTCAAATCAATACCTTTTTGCAGACCCAAGGTATTGACTTTAAGTGAGGTACATATGTATTAAATGAGTTACTGTGTAAGATTTATACATATGCCACCTTTCTTCTTGCAATTCAATTACATGTATTAGTAATTAGTCACCAATGGAAATGCAGGCTTTCATGTTTCTTTGGTCTTTTATAACTTGAAATGACATTTATGGCAACATTATGATCATGGAGAAATAAACATGTATCTGTTTTCTCATACAAAAAAAAAAAAAAAATGTTTTGAATCTTACAGCTGTAGTTTTTATTGTTTGTCTGTGGTTGTGTTTCTTTTTTTTTTTTTTTCTGGTTGTTTTGTTTTTCAATATTGTTTTGTGTTTGGTTATTTTGTTATTGTCATTTTTGTAATTTGTGGTTTTTGTTTTTAGATGAATAATGATTATTACTTAATATAATGGGTTATAGTTATGGTGTGCTTAAACATGATTAATACTGATATGTAACTTGGGACATTGCACAAATTCAGCCCCCACCCCCATCCCAACCACTTAAACTCTCCCTCGCCTTTCCACTTGCACCCAGAACATGGTTATATTATAATACATAAGGTATACTCACTACAAATACAAACAAAAACATATATCAATATCATTGTTGATATCCCCCTTTCTGTTTGTAAATGTTTGTGTTAACAATAAGAGTGGGTGTGCGTTTGCATTCTGAACCTATGGGGTTGTAAACTACAAAATTAGATATGGAAAATGGCTTTTAAATTTGAGGTTGCCGATTCTTCCTAAAGTAGAACTTGGAAATAACGAGTTCGACGGGTCTAATCCTAATTACTCACTATTTCCGAGTTTTCGCTATTCCCGAGACGCCTAAAATTACAATGAACGTTAATGTAGTCAAAAGGAAGGAAAAGAGGGAAAGTTTAGCGACTAGACCTGTGTATGCGTGTGTGTTTGTACACACTATGTGTGTTCATGTTTGATGTATGCAAGTGCCATGCTAAGATGATGTAAAATTCATCACATGAACAATTCTGATAGGTTACTTATATGGCTGGCTGGGTTATGGTAGACAAGATCTAGATTAGAATAGATTCTGCTGCATTTATACATTATGTCTAAGCCTACATTAGTTTTACCCTCCATAGTCTTAGCCTGGGGGAGGAAATACCTGCTATTCCAAGTTTACCTCTTTTTCATACACCCTACTTTCGTGCTAATTTGATTGGCTCAAATAAGAAAAAACGGGAATTTAGATTTTACTCACTATTTCCGAGTGCGTTACTTTCATTTTCTACTCTTTATTAAAAGTAGAGTAGAGCTCTTACTCTTACTAGTCTTACTCTTATACTTATATGGCACATAATTATTTAATCATGCTCTACTATGGGTCCGAAAGACATCTAAACTCCATCTAAACTCCTGAAGTGTGTATAGGCTGGCAACCATTTTATAAGTACTTTGCTCCAGGATGCGACTGCCTATTGCCGTGTACTCCTTTAAAACATCAGATTACTCATATGAGGGTGAAAAAATGCATGTCAAGAGTTTTTCCCCCTAAGTATTGATACTGAAAGAGTTTTACTTAACCCTTTCCGTGTCATAAGCCAGTAAATCGGGTTGAGCATGATTTAACTATTTGACTACAATTTGTCCATATATTGGAAATGTACTCATCCTGATATATAGACAAATTGTAGCCAAAGAGTTAAATCAGGCTCGTGCCTATATGGGCTTATGGCAGTCTAGTATTTAAATGGTGCTTGCGACAATATATCGTCGATTGACACTGAAAGGGTTAAGCAAAATCCATGTGAAATATGAATTGCCTGAATTTTACAGTACCTCTAATCCTAGGTCAGGGAGAAACCACACGAACACTAGATTGGCATGGGTAGCAATGTTTTTGTGACAAAGGAATAAAATCAGACGAAACAGTAAGGCAAGTAATAAAAAAAAACCATCACATGATGCTCTGGTGGCAGATAATATCAGTGTTCGGTGGTGGGGGGTGTTATTATGCTTTACTAAATATATTCTGTATGATCCCATTCCTTAGACTTAAATAAATGTATTCCATTTTGACAATGGTGTTCATATGATAGAGGGTTTTTACCCTTAGACACATACGTCTACATCATAATCATACATGACACACATATGCAAACAAACTGAAATGTTCAGGTTGAGGGAGAAATAAAAAAAAAAAGTAGATTTGATCTATATTAGCAGATCTAGCAATTTATGACCAATGGTATTGGGAGCTCTCTTA
>JBBPCV010781713.1:0-10560 GCA_037974505.1 Plocamopherus tilesii
ACTGAAACCTTGAACAAGTACGTACCAACCAAGATCAGTTCAAAGAAACTGCACCAACCATGGATTACCACCACCCTCCATACTATTATCATTAATAATATTATTTATTTTTTAAAATAAATATGATTTTTTTCTGTGCACATTAACTTACTTGCCTTAATTTTTTTTTTTTGCTGAAGTTTTATCATTTTCATTTCCTCCCCTTTCAGTGAATCTGCCCATTTCTACACAAGTAATGATCAGCTCAATCAATCCTTCCTTGGTAACGGCCACCACTACCATTGCCTCATCTGCCCCAATTCCTATTGGTAAGTTTGTATGTTTCTTCATTGTTTTTGTTAACAAGCACTAACAATTTGTTGTAATGGTATCAAGATTGATTATTGATATCCAATATAAGGACATTTTTTCTTTGCTTCTTGCCCCTGAGCAGGTGAACCATGCTGTGACATTTGTTTTCAATGATGCATTCAATTAGGCAAAATATATGCATACTTAAGCATCCTATGGTTATAGATAATAAATGACCTCACGTAAACATACTTAAAATAATAATAATAATTATTATTATTATTATTATTATTATTATTATTATAATCATAATAAGAATAATTATCATCATTGTTAATGTTATTACTATTTAAATTATCAAAGTACATTGAGCTCTCATGAGGGAAGGATCTGATTTAATATGCATTTCGTTCTGTTTCTCTCAATTGCCTATTTCACACGTCTTTTAAGTACACCATTCCATTATTTTCAACTTGCAGCTAAAGTGACACCCCAGAGACAACTTCCTCTTGGGAGTCTTCATCCTGTTTCATCGGCTTCCATCTTGGCGGCCCACCAGCTTCCTTCGTCCTCATCCTCAGTTACCGTGTCATCTGCCCAGGTGCAGGCACCACCATCCTCCCTGTCATCGATTCCATCCACCACGTCATCGTCATCTCAGGGCTACCTGCCCACGGTATCCCCTATCATTTCCACCATTTCATCATCGACGACAGGCACAGTGCGTGCTGAGCAGACGGCAATGCCCTCCTCCCAAACTACTCCCGGTGCAATCATCATATCCTCCGACTTTCAGAGCCGGCCACCTGGTTCGGTCATTGCTATGTCCTCCATGGCCCCAACATTACAGGGGACGCCAGTATCCATAGTGACCCAGACAGAGACCAGGTGAGTGGTCATGGATCTAAAATGCAAACTGCATGTGTCATATTTTTGGAACAACATGCAGGAATGGAACTGGTTATGATGAAGCAATATTTTTTTTTCCCTTGAAAATTGGTTTGTTTGTCGAGGTAAAGATGGTAAAATCTATTCTGCTTTAACAGACTTATGAGGATTCTCACAAATGGAACAAAGATTAACATAATTGGCACATGTACTCTTCAGTTGTCAAGATATGAAGTAGCTGTTTTGAAGTCTTCTTCGCCTAGATTGATAATGACTTTACTCTGTCAATCACATCTTTTCTACACGTTCAAATAATGTTTTCTGATTCCATGTCCAATTTTTCTTTCTTTCCATTGTTTCAGAACTGGTGTCATAACTCATAAGGATTCCCTGTGGTTACCACAGCTGATATATCAACCTCAAACTCCTCTCATTCCTCAATCCACACCGGCCATAGTGGGTCCTGGGTCCAATACATACACCTTCCTACCTTCTCAAGGCAAAGGTACGTACCAAAATCTCTGGTGGGGAGTGGCGTATTGTCAAACATTGTCAGGTTCATTTTAAAATAACGCTTCATCCATTATAGGCCTGTTTCATCAACATCAATGCCTCCCAAGATAAAAGGGGAAACGTATGCATTACCTCTACTGTATCACAAGTGACATTTTTTTATGTCAACTTCCGTATCACTCTACCTTTCACCCAGTAAAATCAATTTTACTTGTACTATTTTTTCATGGACACTTCCACTTAATCGTTACCAAATTACAGTGTCTGACAAGTGTCTGCTTGCATCAACAGATTTATTACTTATTACAACCTTATAAGTAAGACAAAAAATTTGCAATTTTATTTATTCTCCCTATTCAGCAGTCCAGCCTCCAAACCAGACCCTTTCTACCAGCCAGTTGGCTCATGCCGTGGCCTCTTCCACTGGGGGAAGGTTCAACCCTAGTTTAGTTGGGGTGGACCAAATGCGACAACAGCAACAGCTTTCACTCCACACGTCATTTAGCACCGGTTCCACCATCACCCCTACAACGGGAGACAAGACAAGTAGGCTGATTTTTATTCCTCAGATCCTATTTTTTCCATCTCCCATGTCTCATCCTTTTGACCATTTCATTGTTTTGTTTATGCATGAATGGAATGTCTTTAGTAAGTTATATGAGAATTTTCTTAACCCGAAGAATTTTTTTTTATTTTGCTTTATTCTGTACATTTTTTTGTTATGATTATGGTATTGTAATAATTTTCTTTGCAATGTGATTGCTTAATAAAATTGCTTATTCTTTTACAACATTTGCAGTTCTGAGTCCTATTTTGAGGAGTAAGTATTATTATAACTTTTGTTTTTCTTTTGTATTAACTGCCATGGTTCAGTTTAGTCATTTCAATACTCAGTTCGTTTTTTTTCCCACCTTTCATGTTTTTTTTTTTTTTTTGCTTTGAATTCCTTTATCATAATATGCTGACTTAAGGCTGTATCATGTTCCAGTTCACCATCTGCGACATTTCGGCGACTCTCCTCATTCTAGCTATTTTCTGCCCTGTGCTAATTATTTGATCTTGTCAGGGTCATTGTTTGGTTGATTTTGTGGACAATCAATATACGTGAGATCTAGATTGAGCACAGCTGGGAGCAATGTTTGAATTTATTGCCTCATTGGATGAAATATTCTCTCATTGCTTTTTTTTTTTTTTTTGCAGTTATTTCTCTGTCTTTGTAGAATGTGATTGAATATGTTCCATTGAGCTTCTAATATTTGTAGCAAGAGGGGCCTTTTCTGGCATTGTTGTTAAGTGAACTATTTGTTATTTTGACTGGGAAATTATGGTATGTTTCTAATCTTTCTTTTTTTATTTTTGATGAAAAGCAATGATTTCCTCTTCCTCAGTACTAGTGAGTGCCAATGTGCTGCAATTGTAAATTACTAAAGATTTCATGTGACACATAGATATATATTTTTATTGTTGTTTTAAGCTTTTATCCTTCTATCCAAATGTGGTTTAGTTTGTTCAGGGCTGTAGCGGATAGTTATTTTCTTTCTACATCCTCTTGATCACTATTGAGTGGAAGTGCTTTCTTTACTTTTTTCCATTTTTTTTTTTGTTTCTTGATAATCATGTGAATTCTGACTTGTTTTTATCGGCTTTTAGTGTGTATTTTTGGAATGAAATCCACATCATCAGCATATGCCATTTCATTTGGGATTTCTTTCTTCTTTCTTTTTTTTTTTTTTTTTTTTTTTTTTTTTTTTTTTTTTTTTTTTTTTTTTTTTTTTTTTTTTTTTTTTTTTTTTTGTACAAAGATTTTGACTCAGACGGTGAAAAGAACAGGACTGAAGATTCATAAATGGCTTTGATTTTAATTAGCTATTGATTCTTTTTGGCTTTGATTTTGATAAGCTCTTGATGCGTTTGCTTATTTTTATATTAATCAGTAGGAGTTTGTCTCCATTGAGAGTTGGTTTGACAATGTTTGGGATTCAGCTTGTGTTTATTGTATCATAAGCATGTGTGACTGAAACCTTATTGATGGTGCGTACATTCCACCAGTTTTAACAAAACCTGTGCTCTTTTGAATAGATTTGTCGTATTATTGTCTGGACACATTATTTCTGTTTGGCTCTGTCGTGTGTTTGTTCATATTGTTTATACTACCTGTGATTTCTTTTAATAGTTTTATGTCTGAGTGTGTTGATTTTTATTCTTCTCTGTCAGTTATATTTGCTTTTTTATGTAATGATATATTTTTTATTTCCAGTAGACAGGTCTTTAATTGGGTCCAATGTGTATTTCAGTCTTGACGCCCCACGAAGCATTGTTCAACCCTACTCGCACTCAAGCATCTGGTGGAATGTACACAGCATCAATAGGGGTTCAGTCACAGATGCCTTCAGGTGCTTCCGGCCTGAGTTCTGTTCCTGTCAGCAATCCCAGTTCGTCACCTCGACCAAGTATCCTCAGGAAAAGAAATTCGGAGGCGTAAGTCTACATTTTTACCTATTTTGTTCCTTCAGTGTGAAAATGTAATGTTTTCACTACACTACACATGAAATAATTGATAGTTGTAGTATGAATGAGTTTCTATAAATTACCCTGTACATTATCTCAATAATAGCACTTCCATTTAAAATCTCTGATCTTCATAACGTGTAGAGTTTCTTTTTCTAAATAAACAAACAATCCACATGTGCAAAAGAAAAATGATAAAAATTTTACTTTATTTTTGTTTATGTCTGTTAAAGGGCTGGTATTGTTGTGAAAAGACCCAACTTTAATCTCAACCAAGAAAACCGTTGCCATAGCCCTCCTCGGTTAGATACCAGCACCCCCAGCATAAGTTCACCAAAAACCCCTGCAAAGTAAGTGATATGCAGTGTGAATTAAGTACTGTGAAATCCTTTGGGTGTATGACAATAATGTTATAAAAAGACTTGTAACTTATATTTTGTATTCTCTAATTTATTTACTTCTTCAAACAAATCTCTTAGGGGGAATTTGAATTTTTTTTTTTTTGATTAGGATTGAATTATAGATAATAAAAAAAAAAATAGTCAGTGTTTTAGAAAAAAAAATCTTGTACTTTTTATTGACCAAAGTATGACGCAATGGGCTGAATTATAAGACAAAGAATCAGATCCAACACACCATATCCAGACAATCTATAAAGGCCCTATAAAATTTTAAGAGTTCAATTCTCAGTGAAACCACAAAGTTTTCTCTCATATTTTCTTTATTACATTTTTCCCTCTGTATTTGTAAATATTTTCTAGGGGGCCTGTACATATAGTCTGGATCTATTGTGTTAGATCTAATTCATTGTCTTGTTATTGACCTTATACACACTTCGTTGTTCGAATCTGAGCTACGAGTTTGCTAATCTTAATTAATTTGGCACCAAATCAAACAGGCAATCCTTGGCATTCTCATGATATGCACAATGCAAAAGCTGAAAGCAAAACTTATACTCAAACTTGAAATGTAAGGCCACTTATTTCTTAAGTTGTGATGATACATGGCAATACATCAGACATTCGCTTTATTATTTATTACCTGTGGCAAATTTGTGCTTCTTATAGTTATGTAACTAGCATTTTATAACCCTTTGCTCTTACATGTAATAGATAGGTTGAATATGACCTTGATGGCTTTGTCAAGAGTATGTTTTACTTCATGTGTAATATCACTCTTTCCAGAAATTTTTCACCAACCAGTGAAAATAGTCAGTCCTCTACAGACACAGCGCTTTCATCTAATGATGCTCATACACCAACGCACAATCATAATGACAAAGGGAAAGGAGATGGAGATGAATGTGTAGAAAATGGTATGTCTGCTGAATTAGTGTGTTGTCTTTGTGGGCTTTTTTTCTTTTCTTTTTTTAACTTGCTTTGTGAAAATTCTTTGTAGTCAAGGTCTTTTCTTTACCCAAAGATTCCTAAAATAATTATAATGAATTTCTTTTGCATGACAATATCATGTCACTTTTATTTTTATATCATATATGATATAGTTCTTCTTTGGTTGGATATATTTCATTTGATTTATAGGGGAAAAGCTGAATGACCTTTTTTTTTTTTTTAACGTGAGAACTATTTTTTTTGCCATCATTTTCACAGGTCCTTCATCAACCATATCTCTTGTCAACAATATTCCTGCATCCCCTGCTGTTAGTAATGCTGGGAGTTTGTCAGAAGCTTCTCCAAGAAAAAGAGCAAGGAAACAATCATTGTAAGGATTTGAATGTTTTTCTTGTTACCATATTTAATAGGAGCTTTGCTTTTGAACTCCCATTATATCTTACACAGTTACAACTTTCTTTTTGTAATGTTCCTTTGTTTAAATTCTATGTGCAAGGTATGATAGGCAGGTATATTGAAATGGGAATGGAAGAATCGATTGAATTTAGTTTTTAGCAGCTTGAACATACGGGTATTTGCCTGGATTTATCATGAAGAAGCAATGCAGACTCTTTGTAATTTTTTGTTGTTGTCTTTCTGTTACCTGGCCATGGAATGTTCATTTTTGAAACTAGGCTTAATCCTTGTATTTTCTCTTAGACACGCCAATGAGGAACTCAAAGACAACATCTCATCGTCAGATGAAGAAATAGAAAGCACATCACTTCATCGGTCTAGAGGAGATGATACTGCAAAAGAAAAATTGTCAAAGTCAGATGAAAAGAAAGGAGGTAAAGAGGCATTTTTACCTCTTTTATTTATTTTTTTTTTTTTTTGTAAATCCAAAACTTCTCAAATCAGGGATATACTTTGGAGGGCTGTAAAGTGTTATGTTACTTGATATGTTGAGTCCCCTCACTAGTATCAAATTCTCTCTCTCTTGGTAAAAAGCCCCCTCTTTGCCATTGTCAAAGGTAGGCTTCTTCAATTGAGTGTCGCCACTATAGCAGAGTCTGTATGGAAATTTGATGTGTTCTGTTATTAATTTGATCCCTCAGAATACACAGATGAAGATGGTGTGAGATGGGTAATGGACAAGCCTAGACCCAACTATGTCTTGATCCAGCCAGACAATGTCAGCAGCAAAACAAAGAGTAACCATTTTCAAAAGTATTCTGACATCAAACCTAAAGGTATATTCCAATTTTGGGTGTTAGGGCAAGGGTCTGGGCGTAATGACGCATTTTCAGGCATATCTATTTCAGTGGGGTGTGGGGTTGCTTTTGTTTGGGGTTGGGTTTTTTTTTTTTGTTTGGGGTTGGGGTTTTTTTGTATTGTTTTTTTTTTTGTTTTGTTTTTGTTTTTGTTTTGTTTGTTTGTTTTTTGTTGGGGTATATCTTTTCTTCATAAAGGCCCATAACTAGTTTTATGTATTTTTGATCTTTTGTTAATTATTTTTGGAAGATTAAGTGTAAACTGTCTTAGAATGATACCATTGCTCCAAATTAAATTAAATATTAGTATTGTTGAGTGTCTCCTGTACCAGAATGGTATGTATATATGAGGGAGTGAAGCATGTATGAGGTAACAATGCATACATATTTGCCAAAGTGGTTTTGGGGGTGTTATGCCGTATTATTAAGACTTTTTAATTTATAGTGGCTTTTTTCCCTCTTCTTCAAGAGTATTGTTTAGACTTGTTAATTTACTGTGACTTTTTTTCTTCTTCTTCAATTAGAGGAAAGACGTCCTACTGTAAATGAATTGGCCAATCAGCGAGGGATTATGCAAAAACTCAATGGTTGGAAGTTGTACTTTAGTGCTTCACAACTAGAAGAATTGGTGAGTATCCTAGCTATCTTGTGTGAAAACTTTTTTTTTTGTTTTTGTTTTTTGTTGTTGTTTTGTAGTGGCAGCAGAAGTAAAAGATATTAGGCTACCAGTCTTACACCAAAAAATAAACATATTTTTATGGCTTCTTGACCATTTGTATGGATTATGCTTATTACGTGCAATTGTACACTTTTTTTTTTTGTGGGAATGGATGTCGGGTCAGACAATCAAGCAATTGAAAATGTTCTTCACATGGTAATTTGTTTATGCGGAGACTGCAAGTGATTTTATTTAAAAAAGAACTCTCCAATCCCTGTGCATAGCTTTAGTGCGCTTTAGTTTTAGTTTCATTTCCCTTTCTTGATATGGATGTGACTTATCTTGAAAAAGATTTGTCGCTGGCCTACTATAAATAAAGTTAAAGTAGATCTATAATTTTCTTCAATATTTACCTGAAAAATTTGTTAAGTTAGGATGTGTATCTATCTTGTTGGTACTCTCTTTGCGATATGCTTGAAATACGTTGGTGCTTAACAGTCAGTGAGTTCAAAGAGGTATAAGAAGAAAAAGATTGAAGAACATTTTCATAGGAAGTAAGATGTAAGTTTCGGTGATCAATCACATAGAGAAAACGGCAAATTTCCCTTTAGGGATTAATAGAGTGGAATTTTATTTTTATTTTTGTTTTATATTTACATATATTTGTATGATATTTGACTTTTTTTTTTCAAATTTCAGAATTTTATTTTCTCCAGCTACATATTCTTGAATCATACTTTTAGATAACACCCAGTGTATTTTAATGAGAATGTTATACAATATCTGCTTTTCAAGCTTAAATTATGCTTTCCACTTGCTTACCTTGATTGCCATTGTATGGCGTCTTAAGAATGGAAGACACTATACATAAATGTACTTATTTGAAAGTGCTTGGGACGATGTGGACCTCTCTGTGTTTGAATTTCATTTGTAGATTGAAGCTGTGGACAGACCATCAGCATGATTATTATGGCTATCATTTGATTAATATCAGTGTTAATTGACTGGTTGTCTCTTGTGATTTACTTACAGATGGAGATGGAGAAAGACATGCAAAACCAGTTCAGAGACATTCAAGCAGCGCTGTCACAATTACCTGTACATAGAATTGCTGACGAGGAGGCCACCAAAATACATGAAATGTCACAGGTAGGAATGAAAGCGAGACATCCCCCCCCCCCCAAGCACTTCAACAAATACGAAATAAACAACATCCCAACAAAAAACAAAAACTTCCTCAACACTTTGTGTGTATCAGTCATTCATACATCATGTTTCCTTTGTCATTCTGCTTGACTGGAGTGCAGTTGATTGGCAGCTGATTTGTTTGCTTTTCATTGGTTGCTACTTAAATCTTTTTATATACTTAACTTTGAGTAAATTTTAACTACCACTGTAGCTCTTGTAAATTCCAACATGAAAAATAATATAGTAAATGCCAGCATAAGTACATGAGGATCAGGAGCAATCTTGAGCTCGCACTTGTTCGAAGTGTGTTCTTGGATGGCAGCTGACTTGTCACCTTAATTTTACAGTAGTGTCCCTTTGGATGGGGTCGTTCGTGATATGTCCCTTAATTTTAATCAATCAAGTGCATTGACTATGGTGGACCTGGTGCTATTTGTTTTTGGTTTTGGGTGTGTTTTTGTTTTTTTTTGTTTTTTTTTTCTTGTTAATTTTTCACCAACAATCCTTTTGGATGGGGTTGTTGGAGATGCATCCCTTAATTTTAATCAATCAAGTGCATTGACTACGGTGGACCTGGTGCTATTTGTTTTTGGTTTTGGGTGTGGTTTTTTTTTGGGGTTTTTTTTTCATTTATTGGTTTTTCTTGTTAATCAATTGCCAACAATCTACACATCTGATTTTAATGCATAACAGAACATGTGTTAGGTGTCTTGGGCTGCCACTAAGACCCGCGCAGTCTCACATCACGCATTTTAAGTCAGTCTGAAAAAGTTTTGACCAACCAATCAAAGACAAAGTGAAACTTATCCTGCTTTATGGCTACGCCATACTTTGAGGGTGAGAGTCTATGAGGAACATTTATGTGAATGGAGGCCATCTAGACGCTGCTTGTCTGGGGCTTGCATTATTTTCTGACGATTTCGTGAGTGGTTGTCGGGGAAAACTGGACGGCATCAGTGTTTTGGCCACTTCCAGTCACAAAAGTAAGCAGTGGGAGTGGATGGTTATGAATTTTGATTTAAGTAGTTGCTTCATATGATCAATGATACACACCTTTGCCATAATCATATTTATTGTCTTCATCACCAGGCCAACATCCAGCGTTGCCAGCTAATCCAAAACCAGCTGACAGAGGCAAGGGCAAATATGATCAAGACACTGGAGCACAAACCTCGCATTCAGGAAATCGTCAATAAGCATATGAGCAAGAGACCAATCAAAAAGAAGGAAAGGACATAGCATTTAGAAACTTAGTAATTAATTGTAATAGAAATAATAAAAAAAAAGACACTAACACCTTCCTTTTTCTCTTCCTGCTCTTATTCTCATTATACTTATTCTTTGTATGCAAATTATTCCGGAATCTTTATGTTATGTTAATTATTATGGTTTTTGACTCAAAAGTTGTGATGCCAGGCAAATAAACCCCAAAAGAAAAGAAGGGTTAAGTGTAAAGGCTTTTTATTGCCTTCTCTGGGTTGTCATTGACTTTACCAAAAGGTGTGTATGTGAGTACATTTGATGTAATTTATGAAGTGGAGTTGTGTATGCTGACTGAGGCCCTGTGTGATAAGTATGTACATGTTGGTTTGTTCTGCATGCGTGGGTGACTCTCTTTTCTATATAGGTCTACTTATGTTGTTGTTTCTGGGGGAAATTTATTTCCATCATCATGATTTTTTTTTTTTTTTTCATTATTGCTGTTATTAATATTATTATTTTTATTATTATTGGCACTGCTATTGCTACCCTTGTGATAATATTGTGACTTACGCCATTGTGTGAGTGGTTTTGTTTGTTTTAGTGTTGAGAGACATGAATCTGGTGTGTATGTATGTGTGTGTGTTCTTGTGTGTTATAGAGAGAAAGTGCATGGTATGTTATTGAGTGCTTGCGGGTCCCTTCCTCCTGA
>JBBPCV010781824.1:0-10558 GCA_037974505.1 Plocamopherus tilesii
TTCCTATTCTTTTCTCTATTTCATTGGCTGTTCCTATTCTTGTCTCTATTTCATTGGCTGTTCCTATTCTTTTCTCTCTCCCTCGCCCTCTTCCTCTCCCCCTCCCTCATTTTAATTAAGTATGACAATGCTATATATAGCCTTGAGTACTTGTATGTAACTGGGGACACTTGTATATCTTTAACAACTTAATAGACTCATAAAATTGTACACATGATCAAAATCTGTACCACTTCTTTGTGGCATGTCATTTTTTGTTTTGTTTTTATTTTAAGTTTGTTTTTATTTTGTTTTTGTTTTTGTTTTTTTTTTAGGTTGTTTGATAGTTTTAGTCAGATGAGTGTGGAATGTGTCATGTCAACAAATACAATTATACTATTATTACATTTTGTTGTTCAGACTATGCCATCATGAAACAATTTATCATTCATTAATGGACATGTAGTGAAGGAATGTCTTTATTTTACTTTATTGGAAATTCAAAAATGTTATAAATTTTACTCCTTTAGTTGTTACATTAATTTAGGTGTTTAATATAGAGATGGGAATGGGGGGATAAATTTGATTTCGTTGGATAAGCATCTTAGCTGACTGAACTCTTTGCTGGTAGCTTGTTAGGAGGATGCAACAGCATATTACAAAGTTATAATATCTTTTGTTTTGGTTTGATATATTGCTGCTAGCCATGTCAGCACTGGATTCCATGAGCTTTGGACTTTGGGAAATGTGTGTTCATGTCGGTAAAATACCAGACGCAGGCACCTTGGATATGGAATTTTGTGTTAAATTGTCATCTAAGACCAAGCTTCAAGGTTTTCGTCCGATATCTATCCAAGCTCCAAGTAAGTGTGTTTCTAATTTACTATTTACTGCATTCTAAATCACAATAATCATGTATATGTGTGTCCTCTTTTACAAAGTTTGACAGCAGGATGTAGAAATTTCTTTTACTGTTAAATTATATTTATTCTCCACAACTACCTTGTCCATTACCCTAATAATTTGCGTTTGTGATCGACTGCTTCAAAATCACAGTGGCAATGGAACAAGTGAGGCTTTTTATTTTATTTATTTTTTTTTTTTATTATTTTTTATTTATACCATGCCTTAATGAAGGTTTGTATCATCATTATTTTTTTTTTCAAAATAGACTTTCTTTCATTTCAGGATAGTTAAGACCTTGCTGATAAAGAAAAAAATATGCTGGAATTACTTGTCATTGCCTTTGAAAAATGTTAGGGGTTAAGGTAGAAAGGATAGACAAAATATGTTTCGATTGATTGTGGCAACTCTTAAAAAAAAAGAGAGGAGAGGAAACAAATGTTTATTCAAGTGTTTTTTCTGCTTTCTTTTTGTCACAGCAACAAGCATAGCATTCTTGGAATGTTCTCTATAAGAAATTTCTTCCAGAAACAACTCAAAGCTATTGAAGGATTTTAACATTGCTGTGCAAGGCCTACATTTGGATTTGTGATATTGCAACACTGTAGCACCCTGCCTGTTTTTTGACATTTACAGCCTACCTAACATACATATATAGCATCAAATAATTATTGATTAGTGGAATAACCACAGCTTGGGTCTTTCAATTTCCTTTCAAGGGGGAACTTTTGAGTTGAAATTCTAGCTTGGTGCCCTAATACTTTTAGTGTTCATGAATGCATGTTTCTTTTTGCTCAGGTTGGTTGAAAGCATCACAAGCCATGGCCATCCTTGGTCTCCTGGCTGCAATTGGAACTGGAGTTTTGGCAGCCATTGATATTTTTGTTCCCAGTAGAGGTGATCGTCTTCGGCTGCTTCCTGTCTTCCTCTGTGTGGCTGCATTTATTTCAGGTATTTTATAATTTATTGCATATGTATGAATATTTATATTTTTACAAAACATTTTGAATAATTGAACATGTCATGAGATGTAAAAAAAATTGTATGGATAAATTAATGGATAATGTCATGCGGATAAGAAATATGTTTGAAATACAAAATGTCCAGTGAGGTAAACATAAAAAGAAAAAAAGTTAGTTTTGGAATCTAGTATCTTAACAAACCATCCAAGTGGACCTAATTAACATCTTTTCTACACAGAAATCTGTACAGTAGAGCTTAGCTACATTTGAACCTGGTTACAGCAGGGTCTCGCATACAACAAGGTCCTTCTATAGGCCGGTTATTTTCCCTTATGTACTTCTTGTATTGATTTTTGTCTACTACAGACCTTTATATTGTACATCAGACATTTTAACCTGTAAGGCGAGATGCCCGTTTTTGGCATCAAGCCTAAACCAACGCTGTTGCACAATGCCCATTTTTTTGGCATTTGCCGTAATCCATTGCTATAGCGCAAGGCCCCTCTTTTGGCGTTAAACGGACAGGCTTGTTACTATTAATATTGAGCAATAAGAAGAATAATGAAAAGTATTGAAATTGATGAGAGCTTGGATAATGATAGCCTCAAGGCAGGTTATTGTTCCTTTCAAAATGATCTTCAACATTATTTTGCTGGCATGGCTAATAAGGGCTGTCGTCCTGTAATTTGTACACATTTTTAAATCCCCTTTCTCTGGAAAAGGCACATATACTGATCTCCTCCAGGAAGCTGGCCATTCTCCAGTTTTCCATACCTTCATGCAGAGTGCATAGTATATTTTGATACTTGCCTCACCTTCTTCTGTGATCAGTTCTGTAGGAAGATCATCATGACCTGGTGCTTTTCCTTTCTTCAATGATTTTATTGCCACCTTACTTCATCGAGGAGTGGTTCAAGTTCTTCCTCATGTTCGATGTTAACATGGCCAATTGAAATTAAAGTATACATGTTCTGGCCATATTCTTTCCACCTGTTTGGTATGTCTTCGTTTTCTGTTAGGGTCTTTCCACTTTTGTCGTTGATTATATTTGAATTTGATGAGAATTCATTTGTCATTGATTTTATTTGTTTCTTTTTGATTTGTTTGGACTTTTCCTTGTATTCTTGGCTTTGTTGTGTCTTTCCGCTGGACTTAAGTTTTCTTCTTTCTTCAACAGCTTTCACTTTCAGTGCATTTTCTGATATCCATGGCTGTTTCTTGTACTTTTTAGAAAATACGAATGTATGTATCACATCTGATTGTTTCTTATGCCGATTCCTTTTTGCATGCCCTTTTTGCCTCTGATTCAGCCTGCAATATCGGTGAAGCTTTGAGCAGGTGCGATGTGAGGATGAATTCTAGCTTATCACTGTCAATGTCATTTCTTATCCCACATGCCCTTCTCTCCACCTTGCAACAGCGTGATGACTGGCTTCAGTGCCTCGATCACCAAGAAGACCAAGTCCAAACCCATATTGGCAAATGAATAGAAGGCAGTGGCGCTCTAGAATGTTTTGTTTAGGGATGGTATTGTTGAGAAACTCGGTCCTGTATATGCCCATATATCTGTTTATAGCCATGAGTATATCAGACAGTTTTTGTTGATTGATTGTATGTATGTGTGAGACTGCTGCATGCACTAAACTAAGACTATGGTTAAGGTCCTCAAACACACATTTCAATAGATTGGTCTTATCTATCAAGCTAGAACATTGCTGGAACTTTGCAGAATTGCTGGAACATAACCTTCTCTATTGGGAGTTGGATTGTGGAGGTCAGTGTCCTCTCGGTTCTCATCATAAACACCGCAAGCATGATGTGTAGGCCTTACAGGCCTAATACAGCCATCTTTTAGTTTAGTAGTATATGTACTGCAGAGAGGGCACTGGGCCACCGAAAGGGTCGCATCAGATGGAACCCGCAAATGTTTGGCTTTCTCTGCTGTGCTTTTGGCATTATGAAGGGACTGTTCACTGTTTCTTTTCTTAATGTTTGAAATGGTCCTAATACACTTCACACATATGTTTTGAATGTCGTTCACTTTTATCATTTTGCACAGTAATACCAAAGCAGAGAAGAATTTCAACTGCAAATGCTAAACAGGTTGCTGCTTTTGTGTATTTTTTTGTCTGCTTTTGGGTAGTAGACTGTTTACGACAAATACGGCACAGTTCATTCAAAATCAAAGCATGGTTGTGGAGATCATCAGTATGGTCTATCATAACTAGAATGTATAACACAATCAGCATTAGTTATTGTTATAGCGTCGGTTCTGCAATATTAAATTAATATTGAAGCACAAAGATAACTGATTTGGATATGATATTTTCTGTAGTAATAGCCTGATATGTACCTGACACTAACACACTGAGTTAAATTCACACACAAAGATTGTTTTGTTTAGGCGATATTAATTAATCAATTTATTTGGAAACAATATAAAAGGTGATATAACACTGTATTTTCCACGTGCTATAGAATCGGATCTAGAAATCACGTTTTCTTTTCACACAGAAACAGACAGGAAATGAAGCTAGCTTAGCAGAGTTGTTCAAAGAATGATCAGAGATGTAAAGCTTGCTATTGATCACCAAAGACGACTAATGTTTTAGAAAGTGTGATTTGCTAGGATAGATGGGGATTCCCCTTCGAGGTGCAATTTGCTAGGAATGGCGGGGATTCCCCGTTCATTGCGGCTTCTGATCATGGATCGGGTTTCCGCTAAGCCGCCTTATGGGATGCTGCAAGGGCTTCGCTGGGCCAACTAAAATAGGGACTTTTGTCCTGTTCTTGTTCGCTGTGTGCTATTCATACATGAATATATCTGGCGATAATTTGGTACCAGAAATTACGTAAGACAATGTTGTGCACATGCTAAGTGTTTATTAATTAATTCCATCTTGACTTCTTCAAAATTAAGCTGACTTTCTTATTTACTAATTAAACAATTTCTTTCTTTGCTGACACAGCTCACTCATTTAAGTTTCCTGATTAAATTTCTCCCCCCCTTTCCCTGCCGCTCCTGCTTTCTAGGCGCTTTCATCCTTTGTGGTGACATAATCTTCGCTGCCAAGTACAAGACCATTGATTCAAGCTTTGCCACTGGTGGTGATGTAGATGAAGATGTACAAAAAGGAATGGAGGATTTCATGCAGAGTCTGTTGTACCTGAGCTGGGGATTTGCTCTAGACATTGTGTCTTCTGCCCTCATGCTGTTGTCTGGCCTTTTCTACGTTGTTGCTGGACGCGCCTCTAATCAGGACGGTATGGTTTAAAGTGAAACAGGCCTGGCTTGAACTTGAACCTGTTTTTACTTTGAGATTTTGTCTCTTCTTTTTTTCTCACATGGCTTGAGAATTGTCAGTTAATAGTTATGTTTTGCTCATTACAGGATCTGATCACAAGTTTATTCTTCTTTCATATGGGGGAGTTTACAGATTTGTTTTTTTTTTTGTTTTTTTTACTTATTTGTGTATGTCTTTTTATGCTCTGATGTATTTACAATGTATATCCTGGTGACATAAGACATTGACTCCAATAGTCCATTTATATTTAATTTGACTCTGTGTCGTATTCATAGATATCTCGTATATTTCACCATGTGAAATGTCATTCAGTCTCTTTTCTTATTGTAATATTGTAATTAGATTAGACCAGTTTGTTTAAGACTTGGTTCATGCTGACATGGTTCACAATTGTCTGGTGACATGCGTGAAAACTTCCAACAATCTTATTTTTGGGGGGGGGGGGGGGATGTTGTTGGTTTTTTTTCTTGTTTTTTGTTCTGTGGTGCATTCATAAACCAGTCATGAAGAACATCGCAGGAACCGTTTATTACTGCATGCGAGAGTAAAGTATTGTATGGTGGGTAATTTTGGTCAGCTATTTTTTAACTCTAGTCTGACAAAGACAGAATAGCATGAATTTGAATACTTTGTGTCATTTCTTTTAAGTTTGCCTGTTGTTGCTTTTTTTTGTGTGTGTTTTTGTATCTTGGGTTTTTTTCTTTTTAAGTCATGGGTTGGAGAATGTTTTTTGTTTAGTTTGGGTGCGTTTTTGTTTTTTATTTTCATTTTCTTAGATTTAACTTTTTTTTTTGGTGCTTTTTTTGTTTTTATTTTCTCTTTATTTTAAAATGAGCATTTTATATTAAGAATGCTAGGATCAATTTCAACTACACTGCACAAAATTGTCTAATATTAGATATAAGATAAGAACGTCCTCTGGGGCAAAATGACAACATGGGTCATATAGAGGATTCATGACACTACCGTCATTGTTAGTACATTTAAAACAAAAATCTTTACTCCACTTATATTTTCGCCCAAAAAGTTGTAAGTGCAAATATGGGTGATGACGCTATCACTCTTTTGTCTTAAGATGGCACTGCATATCTATATTTAAGTTGGCGAAGAGCCATTAGTTCTTGATACAATTTTATCATCCTGTATATACATATATTTCTCTCTCTCTCTCTCTTTGTGTATATATTACATGTCCATTGGAGTCCACTGAAGACAAATGCGTTTGAGGTAAACCATTTGTTGGGTCCCACTTTTTTTCTTCTTTACGACAACTAACCAAAGTCTGGTTTATATAAACATGGCTAGCACTCAGTCCGGTTATAATAAACTTTGCTTTTCTGTCACAATCACCCCTCCCTTCCCACTTTTGCACAACACCGACCTTGGTTTACTTAGATGTACTTGTTGCTAAGCATACATTGGTCGTATAATTTCAAGCATCCCCTCATGTGACCCAGACCGCGCCTTAAGGCTACACACACGGCATGGGTCGGTGATCTAAATCTAAGCCTAACAACACATTCCTTCTGTTATTTTATCTGGTCTTATACTTGAACACACCGCAAAAAAATGTTCAACTACTCATTCACTCATTGTTTCCTTTGGAAATGGCAAAGATATACCTTGTGTAAGATAAATTCATTGATCTGGTCCCAATGCGTTGATCTTAAGAAGACTCCACTGAACTGTATATATATATTCTATATATATATATATTCATTGTAATGTACACAGTATTTTCTTCTAAATCTTTTCTAGAAACTTCAAAGTTTCTTTGAAAGTTGGACACACTAGTTTCAAGGTTGGCAGCTTAGGGTTAGACTGGATGACTTCACATTTCAAAACCTCAAATTGAAAGTGTCTTAATGTCTAGAACCGAGCCAGATTTATCTTTACAAGTGACAAGTTCTTACTCCTCTTTTTTAACCTCTGTTCAATGGAGTAAAGATGTTCAATCCATTTGAAATTTAGGGGCTAGTGTTGCTTAAACATTACATTGTTCTCATATTATGTCCTCTGTTGATATAAGTTTAAACTTAAACTGCTTTTTATATCTATACACCTATTATATCTATTCATTCAATATAATATATATTTTTTTACTTTACTTTTTTTTTTTTTTTTTTTAATTTTCGAGATCTTTTCTCTGGGTACTTTTGTGGTTTTGTTTTGGTGCTGTACATGATTAGTTTAATCCAGTCTCATTTTATAAGCATCTATTGGTACTAAACTTAGACTTGCCAAGCTGCTAAGATTCCAACAAAGTAAAACATTAGGTTTCCTCCAAATACCAATATTTATAGGGCTCTCCTCAGTTAATGAGTTATCTTGATTTCCTGTGTTTTAAACTTACAAACTTACTTCTTTTACTAGCATAACTTACTTCTGAGGAAATTGGATTATACAAAATACCATCTTCACAAACCACTCACAACTGGGAAAGACCTTCAAGTTCATCAAAGAGGCATTGTTGTGATGGGAGCAAACATGCTCATACTCACAGTTAAGGAGAAGGGATTTGATAACAGCATACTTGAGGTTTCTTATCTTGACTTAGTAAATGGAACAACACTCATACACATACCATTTTCAGATTTCTGTTTCGTGGCCATTTTCAAAACATTTTTGTAAACCCTTTTCCCCAACATTTGATCTCTACTTGATTGTGGCAAATTTTAAACAATTTACATTTTTGGTTGGGTAGCAGATGATTTCTACATGTACAGCATTGTGTTCTCAGCAAAACCTTGATTTATTTAGTGGTTATAGTTCAAATATTTAAGAAATCCACATTATCTTTTCAATGGATTGGATTGCGAATGGAAAATGTTCTTTCCTATCTTTTGAGCACTTTTTAGACTTGAATGTAGTTACAATCTGCATCATGATGTAAGACTCAAAAGTGTTGTAACTGTGAACATTATATCAAGCATTCTCTTGACAGTTTTCCGATTTTTGTATTTCTTTGGGCTTGGCAAGTCTGCTTTTGATCACGAAAAAATGTATTCACTAAGTACAGTACAGTAATGCTGTTGATAAGCATGTTGCTTGAGAGGAGGCTGAAGCTAGCTTATCATCATTGCTTGAGGCAGAAATTGAAAAAAATACAGGAATTGCCTCCCTTCTATGCATTATTGTTTCCCTTGATTTCATAGTAGAAGAGCACCACTAGGCTCCATTCAAAGTGATTCAAATTAGCCAACGTCTTGCAGGCGTTTGAGGAGTACTTGTCGTAGTAATGAGAGCGTGGAAGCTTAGATAGGTTGCTGGGGAATCCATGCAGTGTTTTGCTTTTCCCCTTCAACTAAAAGTACCGCCCGCTAATGACAATACAAATACATCATCCGTCCCATGAATCCTGAGATAGATATGTATACAACAGCATTTTCTGCTTGGAGGCTGAGACATTGTTATTTTAAGTATAATAGCAATGTCGTAGTTATAAATGGAGTCTAGAGAGCAGTGAGCATGAATCTGATGCAGAGCGTGCTTGAGGCTGAAGTGACTAAGTTTAAGTTCAAGCATATAATTTATATTAATAGAAAACATATGTAAGAGTAAGATTGTTTGCTTGAGGTTAGCATGCTTATTGACGTCATCCACTGTACTGTAAGTTTTCTGGGTTTTTTAATTAATTCATTTTTGTTAATAGTTTTTACTGGTTACCAAATCGAAAGTGAGTTACTTAAATTTATCTTTCTGATCACAACTTGGCTATATTATTACAGCCAATGGCCATGTTATATTTTGTGCCATATGTAAGTTCAACAAGATCTGAAAAAATAATTCTTGAATTCCACAGTTTTTGTTGTTTTTTTTTTGTTGTACCCACTAGTTACATTTAAATTTATTAAATTAAATATTAAATTTGTGTATTTTATAAGTTATCTACAGCGTAATTCACTGAAATTATTGACATGTCATTAAAGTGTCTTTTAGGACAAATTATGAGTTGCTGTTGCTTTTTGAGCCATGTCTTGTGCAGTGTAACATGTAACCCATTTCATTGGTTATAATTCTTGCTTACAGTTACAGTTCGAGAACTTGAACAAATTCAATGAGCACAATGGTCCATCCCCCTTTACTAAGTACAGTGTAGCACAGATATCTCAGACACCCACAACACAAATTCTTGGATATCAAATGATTCCAGTGACCCTTTTGAAATCCTTTTTTTCCTTTATGAACAGAGAGCAATACAAACTTGGGTAGCAAAATTGATCAGTTGGACAGATTCAACCAGAAATAAAGTAGAGAAAGAAGCATCAAATGAATGTAAAGTTATACACACATTAATCAATTTGTATTAATATTGCATATTAGATCCTAAGTTAGGCCAGTGCCTTAAACTTGAAGTGATAATGAACACTGCAATTGGTGCATACAGGTTGGGCTGGATGGTCATGTGACACTGATTGATACAGATCTATGACTTGTTTTGTTACTGGACCTGTCAGCATGACAAGGTAGTATGTATGTCATATCTTTAAAATTTTGTTTTGTATTTACATAAAAGGAGACTGCATATTATGAACTGTGAGACTTTGCATATTATGAACTGTTTTGTTGCTATTAATATTCATCTTACTGTTCTTCAATCATATTGTTTACACAGTATACATAAATATAAATACAAAGTAAGTGCACACATGCTTCAATCAAACACAAGCAGCAGAATGGATGTACACTATCACTATCAAAAATTATGTTCAATTTTATGGTGGTGGCTTTGCAGGGGAAATAAGGTATGCCTGTACATGTACCGGATTCTTAATCTAAATCCGAATTTGGAATCATGATGTGAAATTTAGATCCTTCATGATTGATTGGAAAGAGGGAGAGAGTCAAGCCAAAAAACACAGACGATGACACCAAGGTTAAGGTTCAAGTTCAACACTTTGTCAGATAAGTAATGATAAAAATGACAAAATCAAGGACCAAAAATTAAAATTACAATGAATCTAAAATGTTTACAAAGCTAAGGGGAAAATGAAAGAGGAGGACGAGATGGAGGAGAAATAGAAAATAAAATGAAAGCGATATATGTAAATAGATAGATAAATAGATAGATAGATAGAAAGATAGATAGATAGATAGATAGATAGATTGACAGTCAGACAGACAGACAAATAGATAGAGATAGCGATAGAGGTAGTGATAGATAGATAGATAGTTAGATAGATAGATAGATAAATAGATAGATAGATAAATAGATAGATAGATAAATAGATAGATAGATAAATAGAAAGATAGATAAATAGATAGATAGATAGATAGATAGATTGACAGTCAGACAGACAGACAAATAGATAGAGATAGCGATACAGGTAGTGATAGATAGATAAAAAGATAGATAGATAGATAGATAAAAAGATAGATAGATAGATAGATAGATAAAAAGATAGATAG
>JBBPCV010781935.1:5000-10557 GCA_037974505.1 Plocamopherus tilesii
TTTTGTTCTGTGGGGTTTTATTGACCTCTTTTGCTTCTTTTGTTACGTTTTCATTGCTATTATAATTGCTTTTACCATTTTTATGTGGTTTTTTTTTCCCTTTTTTATCTTTGTTAAATTTCTTTTTTATTGCTAGCTTTGTTGTTTTAGTTTCCTTGTGAGAAAACGTTTTATGTTTCACGGTGTGTGCTGTTTATTTCCTATTGTTTGTCATTTTTCCTTCATTTAGAGGTTAGTAACAACGATTCGTTTTCAGTGGTGTTTTTTTTTTTTCCCTTTTTTCTCTTTGTTAAATTTCTTTCAAAGTCATTTTCAAACTTGAAATTTCCTTTCCAGGTTACTCAGTCAGTGTTCCCAGTATTTTGAATTGCGATGTCGGCTCCTTGAAAATCTTTCGTGTAAGTTTGTCATATCATTGGTTAGAAATTTTAATTGTGATATTACATTTATTTCATAGTGCAATGTTTGTTTTGTTGTACATGGATTTTGTTGAAAGAAAAGAAATATTTCTAATATAGGTTTTTTTCACATCTCATTATGCAGTGGGAGAACAGAAAAGCCTATCTTTAGATGTGGAATCCATGCTGGAGGATGAGCTGGCATGGCTAAGCAATTTTGTGCCTTCTAGACACACAGACCTTCATCCAACAGACAATACTCTTCTTGCTGGTCATCTCAAACTAATTCGGACTCTGCTGACTTGTGAAAATGTGGACAAGGCTGAACTTGGTAGGTGGAGTCTCAACTCTTTTAAAGATGTCAGGGTGATGTTATGGCAGTGTGGGGTATTGTCATACTTTTCATATTGTTCTCACCAATCTTTGCCAGATCTTCTTTAAAAGAGTCACGTCACATGATCACATGAAATGCCATGTCACATTTGAAAGCAAATATGTTACAGTGTGAAAAGGACTATGACTTTTGCTGTGAAATTGTTATTTTTATTTATTACATAGAATTTTTAAGAAATCATCATTGTAATTTTTAGTTCTATAATTTATTGACATTGGCATTGATTCTGTGGATATAGATGAAGATGTAAATACTCCGGTATCAAAGATTATGAAGAAAACAGTGATGCTAATTTCACTTTAGATCAACATAACTTATCACTGGACTCTTAGTCTAAGCCTAGAAATTCCAGCCTCTCTAGTAGAAATAGTATTGTAAATGATGTTCGTAGTGTGAAGGAAAGAGCTGCTGTGGTCATATTATAGGCATGACCTAGAAGGGGTATGGAGAAGTATAATTGTAGAGGAAATGAGAAATCAAATGACAGAATATTGCTAAAGCTGCAGTAGATTAAACAGCAACTCATGAAAGGAGACTAAAGCAGTTTAAACAGCTCAGATTTTCATCACCCAATTTGGTGCAGATTAAGAATTTAAGATCTTTTCCTTGTATCTCACATTTCATAGGAATATTAATTATTTTGTTGCTGCTCATATGGGTTTGTTGATTTCTTTTATCTGTGTGTGTGTGTGTGTGTGTATGTATGTTTTGTTTGTTTTAATTCTAAGGTTGATGGTTTAAAAAGAAAAGTTTACATATATATATCTAAAAATGTTGGTCCATATGATTAAATTTTATCAGATTTTGATATTTTTCTGGTAAGAGATCTGTATTAATTGATTCCTTTATGATGGCTCTGACTGTTTACATTATATTTTTCATGTGCACTCTTCACAAAATTTGGCTTCCCTTTTGTAATCAAAATTTATTTATTTCTATTTGGAAGAAGAATGAGTTAGCCAATTATTTCCCACAGGACTAAAAAACAATGTACTTTCAATGATTTACTTAAATTTATCAACATGTTATGATAAGTTCAAAACCATAGATTCTTATTGTAAGTTTCCATCATGAAAGACAAACATTTTTACTTTGTAGACTCAAATCATGAAAATTAATTTTTGTTTTTTCTCATATATTTCCACTGGAACATTTTGTCATCATCTCTCACTTTATCGTCCTAAGCTTGCTACGGTTGAAAAAAATGTTAACAAGATCCTTGTCTAATCCTGTGATCTAGGGACCAGTCTTGTTAGTGACCTACTGCATGATTTTCTCTTCCCTGCCTCGAAAATGATGTTGGACAGCATGAATCAGCCTTCCCAAGATACCAATCTATCAGAATTCAATCCCAAGTAAGTCAGTGCAGATCATCCTTTGTTCTTTCTTGATACAGTACTCTCCTCCTAGGAGCATACCATCTAAAAGCAAATTAATGATTTTTTCTAATTAAGCTATGAGCACAATCAATTTCACATTTGCATTCTTTCGGTGGTCTTTGATGTCCATCTTTATTTTAAATTGTTCATCATCTCAGTAATCAATTGCAAGACCGTGTAGCATAATGATACTTTGGCTATACGCTCCTTAATATGCAATAGACTTGTCATGCCTTTCAAGCCCACTCTGGTTGGCAACCCGTTTTGTTAGACCTTTGATCTAACCTACTGTTCTGTTATTGCATTAATGAATACTGGCATTGCATGGGCTTTCAACTGGTATGTCACAAGGGTGATAGACTAAACCCACCTCTGAAAGCGATACTTTTTGGACAAGATGTTTTCACTAGTTGTGCTGTGACCCTGCATCCCAATTCCTATATATGAACATATCTAGAATTTCAGCTTTTAATTTATGACTTTTGGTACAATGTAGTATCTTCATTTCAATTGGTGAATCAAATAGGTTAGATGCATATATGCTTCGTTGAAATTTAATGTAGATTCTTATTTACATGGGTCATCTTCTTTGAGATCTGTCTAAGAGCAGGCTCTTAGGTGGAAACTACTGTATTAAATAGAAACCATTATTATTATTATTATTATTATTATTATTATTATTATTATTATTGTGGCAAATTTCATATTATAATTATATGAACGCATCAAGGATCTCAAATAAAATACTACTTTTTGTGTTTCCTTTTTAAGCATCATTCACATTTGTTTACTAGCATCTGTCCCTTTACCAGGGACATGCATATGTTATAATATTAATCATCACTTATGAGACATATGCTCATTATTAACCCTTTTTTCACTGACCTGCCGGTCGTCGTGCGTTTTCGCCCCAAACCCTACCTTCGCTGTGTACGGGGTTGCCCTAGCCTACCTAGCGAGCCCGTGTCCGTGCCTAACGAGGCTGCCGCTGGGTCCGTGACGTCAGCATTGTTTTGGTTTTACGCGTGTTGTAATTGCGGTTTGTAAAGTGTTCAAATTGAATGAAATAACTGCCCTTAGGCTATGAAACGGACAGAGAACGTATATTCAACCGAGAAGTATCCCTCTACTTTGATGATCAGAGAACAAAGGCTAAGCACGCGCTGTTTATGACTCTAGACGACGTAATAGTGGGAACTTGGAACCAATAAATCAAAGTCAAATAAGAAGGATGTCACAACAAGTAATGTTAATATACGTTCGTTGCATACACTGGTGTATCTAGAATGTTTGTACATGGGATATCGAAATAGTACACACAGCATAGTTCGCTTGTCATCATTCTTTCTCTCATTTTCTCTCTTTTTCATTTTCCTGGTTGTTGGATTTTCTTTTATAAAGAAAGCCTGAAATTGTTCATATTTATCGCATTAAAATGTAATCTGTCTCCTCCTAGATGCTCAAACATTGAGTCAAGAGTTGCTGCTTATGAACTGCTGACAGAACTGGCCAATAAATGTCTATCCAACATGAAACTCATCTGCAAGGAGTTGCTGTTGATGCATCATCAATTAACTGATAATCCCAAAGAATGGGAGGTAAAAGCTTTTGATTTTCTCTTAAATGTTGCATGTAAAATATTTTGATATTTGAAATCAGCATAGTTTAGCATACTAAGTAGTCAACCATAAGATTGGGCCAGTGTGCTCGGACGGGAATGGTAGGAGGGAGAGAAGAAAGGTTCCAAATTATACATCACAAAATCTAGCCCTCATGAAATATAATGAAAAAAATTGCATCTGGAATTAAGTGACACTTTTAATTTCCTCAGTATATGCCTCCAGTGGATGGGAGGGCCGCATGTGGCTATGTGGGATTAAAGAATGGTGGTGCCACCTGCTACATGAATTCTGTCTTACAACAGCTTTACATGACTCCTGGTGTGCCAGAAGCAGTTTTGTCTGTTGATGAAGATGAGCCGGAGGAAGATACGTAAGTTTCATATCATAGGATTTTTACAGTATCCCATTTCATTTACTGTGAAATAATTTTGCCTTGATTTGGATTTGAAAATATATATGTTTATGAAGGGATTTGTGGAATGAATCCAAACTCATTATTCTGCCTTTCTTGAATATAAAAATGCGCACAACAATATTTCCTTCACATTTTTGGACAATTCTTACTTTAAGATAATTGTCATAGTAGAGGAAATGAATAGAATGGAAAGAGGGAATTGAAAGTGTAACATTGGTAGCTTGAACTTGAACGGTTAGTCCTCAAATAAGGGGTAGTATCTCACTCATTTGGAAATCTTATCCTAATCCTATGAAAGATTTTCAGTGAGAGACTCATTATAAGGGGCTTTACTGTGACATGAAATACTTATTGACTAGTGCACATGAGATGTAAAATAAGGAAATTGTATTTGAATATTTGTACTCCACCGGTTATAGATCAAGTTTTGCTTTTCTCAATTAAGTTTTCGTTTTCTCTTTTTTTTTTTTTCCCAGTGTTTTTTATCAAATTCAACAAATGTTTGGTCATTTGATGGAGAGTCGGCTGCAATATCATGAGCCAGAAAAATTCTGGTCTGTCTTCAAGTTATGGGGTCATACTGTCAATATAAGGGAACAACAAGATTCTTTTGATTTCTTTCAGGCAGTATTGGATCAGATAGATGAACACATGAAGGTAAAAATCTGTTACATGCCCCAAGTTATCTAATGCATGCGATATTAAAAAAAAAGAAATTTGTTTCATAAGCCATTCATATTTTTGGGTCAGGACATTGACATTGAAGGCATTTATAGGGGTCACGACTCCTGTCTACCGATCAGCATATCTTGTTTGTCACAGTGGGCCTGTTTCCCATGCGCTCAGCAGTAACAGGATTTCTGCATTCAAGATAAAATGTCACTTTGCACCTAGATTTATCTTTTTAACCTAGGAGAAAATGAATACTTAGCTTAAATACCAAGTTCAAATGAAGATCTTTGCAAGAGCATAGGATAATATTGTCATATATACATAGATTTAGATTGAAATTTTTTTTTAAACATATCAATTTTTAAATAAGTTCTTCAAATCTTTCAAAATAATTTTGTAGATGTGCCTATTTGTTGAATTTTATCAAAAGATATTATTTCAAGTATTTTGATTGGGTGGTGGGGGAGGGGGCAACGGAGAGATAGGTACTATGCTTTATGATACAAGTACATGTAGTATATATCTGGGCCAAAGAAATAGAGGGACACAGAAAATCCTAGATGGTTTAGCAGGCTGGATGAAAAAGCTTACTTGGAACAGTCAACAACATCCAGTGCACTGAGGACAAAGAAAAGTGGAAAGCTATGGTCACCTATGCCTGCCAGCATGGCACCTCA
>JBBPCV010782046.1:0-10557 GCA_037974505.1 Plocamopherus tilesii
CTTACTTTGTCAAAAGCCTTAGAATAGTCAATAAAACATATGTATAAATCTGTTTGAACTTGAATACATCTTTCCATGAACATTGATAGTGTAAAAATGGCATTTTGGGTACCTTTGGAACAAAGCCAAATTGAGTTTTAAAATCTCTGGTCTTGAACATTTCCTCATACTTCTCATTAATACTCTAAGCAATCATTTTGCAACATGGTTCATGAGACCTATTGATTTGTGAAGCTCACACTCTGCAGCACCTGTTTATGGTGCTTTAGACAGAATTATGAAAATTGATTTCATTAAGTCTTCTTACATGTTTCTACTATCACACATTGCATTTCAGAGTTTTGTTGTCATCTCTATCCCTAAATCTTCAAATGTTACGATTACTTCTATTGGTATATTGACTGGACTTGTTGCTTTACCAAATTTAATTTTCGTCATGGTATCTTCTACTTCCTCTTTTAAGATTGTTGGTCCATTTAGCTCCTTCTTTATAACGGACGTTTCGCCCCTCTCATCTTCAAAAAGATCTTCTACATATTCTGCCAACCTATCTAAGACATCTTGTGTGTCCATTAGTATTATATTGCCTTGTTTTGATTTGATACATCCTGAACTTGAACATCCTTTCTTTCCACTAACTTCCCTAATTTTGGTATGATTGTATTTGTAATCGTTGTTTTGGATATTTTCTATTTCTAGGTCTGATCACTTATCCATTTTTCTTTTGCTTCATTGCATTTCCTTTTTATATCTCTGTTCAGAATTTTATATTTTCCTGTATCTGGCTTTTCCTTTCATCGCTTTTTCATTAATTCTAAAATGCCATTTGTCATCTAGGTTTTTAGGAATATTTTCGGTTATAGCTTCATTAATTGACTTTTTCATCTCCTCCCATATTTCCTCACGCTGGGTAAAATTTTCTAGAAGTTCAAATCTATTTTAACACTAATTGCAAAATTATTCTCTGTTTGCTGACCTGATCTCAAGAGATCTACTTCAAGTTTGAGTTGTTGGGATTTCTTCAGCAGCTCCTTTAGCTTTATTTGTTTTGTACAAACTACTGACACATAGCCACTGTTACAATCTGCTCCTGGCATAGTTTTTGCTGATTTCACAGAATTTCTAAATTAGTTATGAACTAATATGAAGTCTTTTAATTCTAATTTTGTTTCCTGGGCTAATCCATGTGCATCTTCTTCTAGGATGGTTTTTGCACCAAGTATTTGGAAAAAATAAATCATTCTCACTACACCAGTCGATGCGTCGATTTCCTCTTTCACTTCTTATGCCTAGACACCATGGGCCAAACCATGGCTTTCACTCGTTTGCCTCCAACCTTAGCACTGAAATGTCCCATGTCTATTTTCACATCTTGTGATTTAAGTTGTCTCATATCTCTATCAAGATCTTCATAAACGTTATCTATTTCTTCTTCTGCGCTCTATGAAGTTGGTGCATATACTTGAATAATCCCTATGTCAAAAGGTGTACCTTTCAATTTAACAACCATGGCCCTATCTGAAATACCCCATCAACCTTTAATACTATTTTATGTTTTTCTATCAAACAAAATTCCTACTCCCCTTTCATGGGTCTTTGCTCATGACTAGATCATGGTTTTATCTTTTGTTTTTATTATACGTTTGCCTATCCACTTAAATTCTACCAAGCCTAATATGTTTATTGACATCCTATCCATTTCTTTTTTTTTTTAATTAATTGTCCTTGATTTTGTTGGTGTAAAGTCCTAACATACCATGTAGCAAACCTCCTATATGCAAGTGCTTTGAAGGCAGTAGCTTGATGACGACCGAGATCCACCTGATGCCCATGGGATTCCCTGCCGAGCGAGGTGTTCAGAGATGAATCATAAACCCCTTTCACGCTGTTGTCTGAAACTTTCGTTTTTGGCATATCATGATATTCTTGGTAAGATACAGCAGTGGTTTCCCGTTGCCTAGTGCCGGTTTGTGTACATTTTACTCTGTTAGCCTTTGTCCAATGACTGTCCACAAGGCAGCGGAGTTCCCATGTGGTTCGCGGCTGTTGTGACAGCTAGCTTCTATATCTAGAAACCGTTCCCCTATCCACCACCTGGGGACGTGCTGGGTTGGGTTTGGTGACCCCACTGATTTTAACCAGATATATATATATATATCTCAAATTTATATATATCTATATATTATATATATATATATCTCGAATTTCAAATCCCCAAGCACTAAATCAAACTTGTCATGGTCCTTCTGGTGTGTTTTGGATCAGCATTCACTCGGGGGCAAAGACGTCTTCTCTAGATCTGTTAAATCATTTCTTGTGGAAAAGTTTCGACAATCATTAACATATAACATCATTTTCTTTGATTATTAATGTACTTAGCACCATTGAAAAGCGACCCAACTGTCATTTGTATGTCAGTTAGATTACTTCCACTGTATGACCATAGTGTTCCTCAAAATCTCATTGTTTAGCTTGTTGCGCTGCTCATAATGTAAAGTATATACAGGTAAATGAAATTGGAAGAAATATTACTCTGAAGTCGATCAATAGCAAAAGATTTAAAATTTATCTTGGATAATCAACAATTGAATTTAATGTATGAAGGATTTTATACTAATCTGTTTTCTTTTCAGTGCTGCAGTTTCTGCTTTTGGAAACGTAGTTTCTCAGTTTATTGCTCCAGATCAATCAACTGGCGGTCGACTGAATTGGAGAAGCATCTTAGCTTATTCATCATTTGGGTAAAAAAAAATGTTTAATGTTAAATGTTACATTTTTGTTTGTTTGGCAAGGCTTACTTTTTAAAAAAAATTTTTTTAAGATATTCCTTTACTTAATCAGTATATTATTATTACATCATTCATCTATGATGAAAGTTTAAAATTATTTGTGAATCGTTTTGTAGAGTCTGAATTTCTTTACATATAGCTCTTTTAGTCCTAGCTGTAAAATATAATAATATTGGTAATAGCTTTCACAGACTGTTAATTTTGACATGATCACTTTCAGGTTGATTTACTCTGACCATTTCTTTTCTTGTCTTTTTTCCCTTCCATCTTTTTCTTCTTTCTTTTATCTGAATTCCTAGAGTTCTCTTGCCTTGGCAAGAACGTAATTTATGTAGCATGATCCTCTTTACACCCTCAAGTTCTAGTGGCAGTTTCTTCTTCTTCTTCACTGTGTTTTCTCTGAAAATCATCGTCTACGGAAAAAAAACAACAACAAAAAAACCCAACAAAAAACACACAAAAAAGCAACCAAAACAAAAAACAAACAAAACACACACCAAAAAAAAAAAACCAAACAATCACCCCCCAAAAAACAAACAAGAAATAACAAACAAAAATAAATGTATGAATATCCTGGATAATGAATTGAGGAGGGGGCTCAATGGATCCTATCAAAACAATGGGAGTGAATTATGTAGATTTGTATTTTCATGACTTATTTCTTGTGGGATCCTCCTTAAAAATGTGATCTTCTTATGGATACAATATTTTTTAATTTCCATATGTAGGCATGTTCTTAGTCGGAGGCTAATAGATCTAAATCCTGACCATACCAACATTTATTCTCCTCTTAAATCTGAGATAGTCAACACTGGTTGAATGTAATTTCTGCTGAATTGCAGCTTTTTCTCAGAATGGAATTAATTACACATATGTTTATTATTATATGGGTTACAATTGCTCCTTCCTTTTCATTGTCATAGCTTTGTTGATGTAGGGATTGGAAATTAGATATGAAAGCTGATCTATTAGACACTCAGTCCCTGTCCACTCTCACTGCAGCCTTGGAAGAAATTTCTCTTGAGTATCCTTCCATTTTTTGTGTGTCACGAAACATGATTAAAGGAGGCCATCTTCTTTCCACCTTCACTCAAGCCATTCAGGATAGAGTTTTGGTGATGCCATATGGTGACTGACTGTGAACACAGTTGGTGTTGGGACCGTGTAGAAATCAAGTTAGAGACTGATCAGTGCTTTGACCCCACCCTGTTTACTCTAGGCACCAGGTGCATCCTACATTGTCACTTGATATGGGAGTTGAAGCCACTTCTGGTTGCAGTTTTGGTTCAAGAGAATGAAAACCTGGTTACGTTGTTGGTCCACAATGTTCCCTCCCACGACAAAATGTCACAGATGACTCTCATTTTGTATCAGCTATATCATGTGTCCTGTGATAAGACATTCTTGTGGTCAGCAAAAAAGGCCAACAACCTTTAATGCTGCTTGTTCTTCAGTTGATATTATAAAAATTCTTTGTTGTCTCCACCTTTCTAAATTTTATGCAACCATTGTGTCGTGGCAGAGCAAAAAAACAAAACAAAAAAAAACTCAAAACCCCTAAAAAAAACCCTAAAAACCCAAACAACAAAAGAGCAAACAAAAGAACCAAAGCAAAAAACAAAAAACAAAACAAACAAACAAAAAACTTGTACCAATTGTCTTCATAAAAAAAGAAAAGGTAAAATGCTCAAAAATCACACAACCAAAAACAAAACAAAAAAACCCCACAAAAAACAAACAAAACCAAAAACAACAAACAAAACCAAAAACAACACAAAAAAACAACACCCAAATACAACAAACAACACCAAAAACAACAAACAAAACCATAAACAACAAACAAAACCCAAACAAACCAATTTCTATCCTATTTTCAACACAACCTAAAATGCAGCTTTTTTATATATGTATATGGTCTCTGTCAAATATTTAACTAAAATATAGAATCACATTTCTGCATTATAATTCATAATTTCATTTATATAAATATGATTCATGTTTGATCAAAGAAAAAAAAATTATAATACATCTGGTATCTATAAATTATAAACGATTGCTTCTCAATCTTCTTTCCATTCTCTAGTTTCCTGGTCAACGGCCCTCTGTTTCACCATCTCTATGTTTTCCTCGACAAATACATCCCCAAGAACAGTCCCAATGCAAATTTGAAGCGTGTGGTGTTTGACAGATTGTTTTTCGCCCCACCCTTCCTGCTCCTTTTTATGTACTACATTTCCATTGTTGAGGTGAGTGGTGAATAAATGGGGGTACAAACATGGTGGTTTTTTGTTTTGTTCTTTTGCGTCAAGGCATTAGATGACAGGACTGACTTAAACAGGAAATATGGTTCAGGGAGAATATTCTTTGAGTTCCAGAGATAAATCTCTAAATCGTTGTTTGGGTCTTGCTGAACAACGTGTAAAACAGGGATTTAAAAGTAGGCATGGTACCCAAAGGTTGGTGGACCTTGCTCCTTCTTCCTTTGTGATGATTTATATTATCTACAATTATACATCAGTTTACAGAATGACACTGTTATAGTTTTTTTTTGTGTGTGTGTTTTCAGGGTGAGCATGCACCACCAAAACATTTGACGCTAAAGCCAACATTTTTATGTCCCTTTATGTCTAGGACTCTGTATAAATGTACATTCAGTAATTTTATGATTATGTCCCTTCTGCTCCTCAACTCTGTATGAATGTGCATTCAGTAATTTTTAGATAATCATGATGTAAGAGGAACTGACTATAAAGCATTTTGCACCTCGCAAGTATCTTGTCATATGAAACTCTTGCAGCATGTTTAACACGTTATGTTAAGTGCCACTGACAGAACAATTTGTCGTTGATTTTTTTTGGGTGGGTTGGAAAAGGAGGTGAACAGAGTTTGGTTGGTATTCAATTTTGGTATTACTTATTTTCTTTCTTTTTTTTTTGTTGTATTGTTTTGTATTTGAATGTTTTTTCCCTCATTGAAAAGAAGGGGAGTGAGGGTTGGGGTATAGCATGCTCTTTGCTACTATCACTCCACCCTAACTTCATGTGTTGTATATGATAGGGACCAAAGAAGATATAGCAAGGAGAATATACCTTTCTGCGGTAGCAATGGTGAAATTAAATAACACCTGGTTCCGTTGAGATGAAATAGAAGATAATCCACTTAGTTAAAACTATACCAAAGCCTTGTCAAATCTGTCGTAAAATACAATTGTGGCACATGGGCACAAACCCAAAATGATGAAGAAAAGTTTGACATATTTTATAGAAGACAACTCTGAAAAATCCTAGACATATGCTGTCCTGTCCAAATCAGGAATAAATCTCTGTACAAAAAGTGCAGTGAACCGCCTCTGTCTCTACAGATTTTGGAAAGTCGCAGGAGATTATTTGGATACATACTAAGACCCAATGAAGTCATATCAGCAAACAGAGCCATGCATCTAAGCTTCTCAAAATCAGAAACTAAATCTTCGGGATGACCAATTACAACTCTTCCAGTCACACATAATAATGGGCTTAATAGATGAAAATCGCCATCTTTAACAATAAAAATCTTTAGAGTCCTAACAAAGAATCACCCAAAATTGAAGGCAGTGGAGGATCCTCACAAGAGACATGAGAACAACAGCCGAGGCCTCAATTTAGGTAGACTAAGAGGCACACGACAATAAGTCAGGTAAGTCATCCTATAAATATATGTATGAAATGTGTGTGTAGGAGTGAGGTTCACTCTTTATTTCTCTCTCTCTCTCTCTCTCTCTCTCTCTCTCTCTCTCTCAGGGTGCTGGTAATGCTGGGGCTGTCAAGAAGATCAAAGAAACTTTTTGGCTGATTTTGAAACTGAATTGGTCAGTGTGGTCCATCATCCAATACATCAACCTCAACTTTGTGCCTCTCAAGGTAGATGCTGTATAAGGTTTTGATTCGTTTTCCTGTTTCTTTGTTGTCACTTCCTTTTTTTTAAAATCTTTTTTTAAATTGTTGAAACCTTTTTATTTTTTCAACTTACACTTAATCCCACTGTTTGATTTTCATTCATAAATGTGCTGCTGTGTCAAAATGGATCATATGATCAGGTTAGGTTGTTTTTTTTTTCAAATAGAAAAAAAAAATTTGAGATAGTCTGGACCTTGACACATTTGTCAAGAGTTGATAAAATCGCAAAATTGTCAAAAAGAAAAAAAAGAAAAGAAGAAAAAAAGACTGAAATTGTGAGCCCTTGAAAATAATTAAAAGTAAAGGCTCAACACATTTCAGCCTAGGTGCTCTGGGGCTACCTCTTAGGCTTCATACTTTTACCATGCTCTGTACTAGAATATTAATTGTGACTTTATTTGTGGGTGGATTTTGACAAAACTTTACACATAGGTAGACAATAAATAGAAAAATATGAACATACAAGTATTTGTATATTAAAATTTGTATACATCAAAGACTAGTAGACCCCTGCTATGACCTCTGCCACATCCACTTCTGATGTTATGTCGAGGGATTGTCTAGAACTAGATCTATATGAGTCTGAGTAGATTTAGGCCTTTTTTCCACACTGATAGGGAAGAAACTGAAAGATAATCAGACCCCGTTTCAGATACACCATTAGGGTCATAATTCACATCATTCAATGCACCCATGTCCTCTTCCATGATGATTCCTGCAAACCTAATTCGGTTGACAGACGTTGATTTAATTAGTTGAATACCTATTTTTCCCGTTCTAGGTATAAATATTATAAAGGGATTAGGAACCGGAAATAGAACTTATTATTATCCCGTAAATACAATATACATGTCTTGAATTGGATCAAGGAAGGTAATGGACTGGAAATGATGGCAGGCCTTTTCCGAGTATACTCGTCGCCCGGCATGAATTGGCAAGCGAGTATACTCATCTCCTGGCAAAAATATGTTAAAGGAGGGGAGAAACATGCTTTGGTTGATCGTGGCAAAACTAAGAAGGCCTTTAAGGATGGTTATACCACCCTTCTTTTTGTTTCGACAGTATGATCTGTGTGATGTAACAATGATAATAAAAATCTGTTGTTTTTTTTTCTTTTATCAGAGGAAAAATGTTGGCCCCCATCCTTTTTGAGACTAATTTCTATATCATAATATGATATCTCTGTGTTTCCAGTTCCGCCTTCTCTTTGGAAATCTTTGTGGACTCATCTGGATGATCTTTATCTCTGTCAAACGGAGGCAAACCCCATCCTAAAAGGTGACATCACATCAACCTTGAATTTGCCCACCTATTTTTGTAATATTATTAATGATATTAGCACTCATTTTATTGATATGATCTCTGTTCTTGTCTTTTCTTTTTTTTTTTTAAGGTTTATTTTGTTTTAAAGGGTTTTGGGGAGAGATTACATGTGAAGGTGAGCTGTGACGGAATTTGTGATGGAGGATTTTGATGGATGCCTATCGCTTAAATTATGGGTGGTGGGCGATATGCGGATAAATATCTGGAATGTTTTTTACTCCAGAAAGGTTCACCATCTTAAGAGTTAGTGACCTGTGTGAGTGATGGCTAGGCCATGCCTGATTGATGGGTTTGGGGGGGGGGTTGTATTGCTGAGGTCCTCACTGAAAATTTACCATAAAATTTGGTATGAGTGCATTTAGTTAAAAGAGGGGATGATATAAGACTTGAAACATGACATAAGTTGCAGCCATATTTCAGCTTAATTAATATAAATCAAAATAAAAAGTATCCCAGTAATTCAGACAAAGCAAAGCAAACACGTGGTGTTGCAGTGTGTAGTGTCAAGGGTTTGTGGAAGCCTTGTCTTAATGCATCAAAGACAAAGCCCTCCATTTAGCTAGTATGAGTTTTATGTAACTTGCACAATTATTTGTTACGATTTATAATTGTCTCTATATATCTAGGTCAATTATCATAAAAGGAATAGCAAAATTTCCCATTATATCCATTTTACCTTTATATTGATTTTTTTTTTCTTATAATATAATACAATATACAATTTTATTGTGGCTATTGAATATATCAAAATCCAAAGGGCTTTACACCTTTTATGTAGGACCTAAGCACTTCACATAGTTATGTAGCCCATGCCCTTTATAAAGAGGGCCTTATATTTGCCATACTTATTCAAGTGAATGCTCTTTAAGAATAAAGAACAATGAAACTACCATAAAGCAACAAAACAAAGTTTATTAAAAGTCTCCACATTAAACACAAAGGAAAGCAGTACATTTTATTAAACCTTTCCACAGTCACCAAGTAATATAAAGATGACAATAAGATCAAGAACAAAAATTTACAGTGAATCTTAAATAATTAGAAAAGTAAGGGGGGAAAGTTAAATATACATATATGAGAGGCCTAGAATTCAATGTAAAAGACTGTGTATGAGATCTTGTCAGCTTACTGTCAGTTCTAGGGTGTAGGATAGCATTTAAGTAGGGAATTTTTGTTGTTGATTTGAAATAAAAAACCCATTTTTTTCTTTAATTTCCTGTATCTGTGCATTTGTTTTTGTATTCAAGGTTGTGCTTTTTGTTCCCTGACACTGACAGAGTTAGGGTTTCACGGTGAGCAACGAATAATATGTCTGACAGTTTGTCTGAAAGCATGGGCTGGGTGCAATGTTGCTGCAATTGGTGTTATGACAACAAGACTGCCATGACATGGAGAAGGGCCATGTATCTCTACAAAGATATTGAATAGAGATACTTAGAATTTTCTTTTGTCATGGCAGAATACTTACATAGACAGTGGCCATGCAATTTAATAGATAAAAAAATAAATAAAAATATTTAAAGTTAATAATTCTTATGTCAATGGTAATAACCATTGATACAATGAAAACAAGATTAATTGAGAAGGTTACAACAAGATTGATGTAGACGATTGCTATTGTAATTGATACATTTACAGTAACATTAAAGTAGACGATGGCCAATATAATCGATACGGGTACAGTAAGATTTCTGTAGACAATGACCAATGTAATTGATACAGTCACCATAAGATTAATGTAGATGATAGCAATGTAATTTGGAAAGATCTGTCAATTTCTTCACATTTATCTGATACGCATTTTATTTTGTGTTTGTTTAGTCTTTAGTCTGCATATATTGTTTTCAAAGATGAATTGTATTTTTATTTTATTTTTTACTTTTGTCCTTTTTCATCTCTTGTTATTGTCAAAATTTTTTTAGAACTGAAAATCCAGTTTGGTGTTCTCATTTTTGGTGGAAGTCTGTTATCATTAGATATTACTGTTCTTTTCATGAGTATCTGTGTAATGATTATGCTTTGTTCAGTGTAGGCCAAAGCACGGTAAAAAAGCATTGTTTTTTTAGTTGGTTTTTTTTTTAGTTATATAAATGCGGTTGTATTTCTTTATGGCAAAATATTGTTGTGATTGTTGTTATTATTTTTGTTTTCTCACCATATCTTAATCAGGGTTGAAATCCAGTGACCATGCAAAAAATATGTTTTTACACTTAACATTGGTGTAAGAATGACAGAAAATGATATATCGTTGGTGTCACATGATAAACACTTGTTCAGATATTCTTAACATAGCTTTTTCTCTTATAAGTATCTTTTGACTGTATACTTCCATTCAATCGTCCAACTATTTGTGTTGACCACTTGAAGATCTGTTATAATAATAATAATAACAATAACAACAATAACAACAACAATAATAATGATAATAATAACAATAATAATAATAATAATAATAATAATAATAATAGTAATAATAATAATAATAGTAATAATAATAATAATAATAATAA
>JBBPCV010782157.1:0-15514 GCA_037974505.1 Plocamopherus tilesii
CACCAGATTCAGTTGACTACACCAGATTCAGTTGACTACACCAGATTCAGTTGACTACACCAGATTCAGTTGACTACACCAGATTCAGTTGACTACCTCTCATACTTACAGCCATACACACATACATCCGCCCCAACCCTCCCCAAACTCACAACCTCACAAACACCCTGTCTGTCTGCCTGTCTGTCTGCTTGTGTGTCTGTCTATCTTTCTGTTTGCACATCGTCTTTATGTTCGTCTTCCTGTCTGACATTCTGCCTATCTATCTGTTTGGCTTTTTGTCTGTCTGTCTGTCTGTCTGACTGACTGTCTGAGTGCCTGTCTGTTTATCAGTTTGTCTGCCTATATGTCTTTCTTTCTTTTTTACACTTTTCTTTATTATACACTTTTCTAATGGGTTTTTTTTTTATTCCTGCCACAATCCTTTATTTCTATCTTGTTTTCTACCTTTTCCTTCCTCAATTTCTCTTTGTCTTTCTCCTCCCCCCCCCAAAAAATAAAAAAAAAATAAAAAATCCCCCTTGTTAACCTTTTCTTTTCATTTTTTTCCAGTGCCAGCGTGGCCATTTGTGAAACCGGGTGAATCTTTTGGTCCAACAAGTAACAAGCTTCCTGTAACCACAGATCTGGTAACCAGGAGACTACCAGGATCTGGGATCTGTGACCAGACGAAATCTGTTGGGCACACAGGGTGGGGTGGTGAGGGGGGGTGGGGGCGGGCACAAAGTCTGGCTGGGCTAAAAGTATGTTTGGGTGAAAGAATGGGTTGGGGGTGGGTGGGGGGGGGGGGTGGGGGGTGGTGGGGGTGTGTGGAGGGGGATATTATTGAACGGAATGCAAAGCAAATGGACTTAAAATTCGATATGACACAAACACACAAACACAGACACACACACACACACACACAAACACAGACACAGACAGAGACAGACACATGCACAGACAGACACACACAGAGACAGACACATACAGAGACAGACACACACAGAGACACACACACAGAGACAGACATACACAGAGACAGACAAACACAGAGACAGACAAACACAGAGACAGACACACACACAGAGAAAAAAACCACACAGAGACAGACACACACACAGACACACACAGACAGACACACACAGAGACAGACACACACAGAGACAGACTCACACACAGACAGACACATACAGGGACAGACACATACAGACAGACACACACAGAGACAGACACATACAGAGACAGACACATACAGAGACAGACACACACAGAGACAGACTCACACAGAGACAGACACATACAGCGACAGACACACAGAGACAGACGCACACACAGAGACAGATACACACAGAGACAGACACACACAGAGACAGACACACACAGAGACAGATACACACAAAGACAGACACACACAGAGACAGACACACACAGAGACAGACATACACACAGAGACAGACACACACACAGACAGACACACACAGACAAACACACACTCAGAGACAGACACACACACAGACAGACACACACACAGACAGACACACACAGACAGACACACACAGAGACAGACACACACACACAGACAGACACACACAGACACACACAGAGACAGACACACACACAGACAGATAAACCCATAGACAGACACACACAGAGACAGACACATACAGAGACAGACACATGCAGAGACAGACACATACAGAGACAGACACATACAGAGACAGACACATACAGAGACAGACACACACAGAGACAGACACACGCAGACATACACAAACAGAGACACTCAGATGTCAGACAGACAGACATATGAAGAAAAACACAGAAAATACATAGAGACACTCAGATAGACAGATAGACAGGCAGACTGACACAAGCAGACACACAGACAGACAGAAATCTGGACAGACACAGTCAGACAGACACATAGACAGACACCCAGACAGAAAAATACAGGCAGATAGATTTAGACAGACAGACAGATAGACACATAGAGACAGACTTACACAGACAGACAACTGACAGATATGCACGGACAGACTCAGACAGAAAGAGACTTTCCTACACAGACATGCATGCAGAGACAGAGAAAGACTGACTACACCAGACAGACACAGACAGATACAGACAGACACAGACAGGCAGGCAGACAGGAACTCAGTTAGACAGGTAGAACGGTAGGTACAATATGAACTGTGACTGACGGACAGACAGATAGACAGACAGACAGATACAGATAGGCAGAGAGACAGATAGACAGACGGACAGATAGACAGACAGATAGACAGACAGACAGACTCAATACAAATTCACAGAGACAGATACACAGAGACATGCAAACAGAAACACAGATAGACAGACAGGCAGATAGACAGACAAACAGCAAGTAACTAGGATAAAGAAAAGACTCAATGTTTAACACCAATCTGAAGAGACGCAATGACGACACTGTTGGGGGTGGGGTTGAGGGTGTGGATTTAGGGTAGGCGATAGGGGTGGGGTTGGGTGTGGAGTTGGGTGGGGGTGGTGTGGTGGGTGGGTTGGGATGAGGAGACGATCAGTGGCGTCATCTCCAAATGGGCAAAGAAAGCTGGGGCAAAGCAAACACATTAGTTTCTGACGGACTGGTGGGGGAGGGGGGAGGGGGAAGGGGGGAAGGGGAGGAAAGGACCTTAAAAGTAGAGGAGAGGGGGTAATTATGCACGGTAGGGGAGGGGGGTTATGAAAGGACACACACAGACTCTAACACACGGACACACACACATACACACACGCACACACACGCACACTCACTCATACTCATACTGACAGAGACTTAATATTTTGTATTACACTCAAACACATATGCATTTTCACTATTGCTTTGATTGATTATTACTTTGCATGCTTTAACTACACTACCGGAAGTAGCCAAAGAATTAAAAATATGAATAAAAAAAAAATTCTCTAATTAATATGGCGGTATTTTATTGTCAAAGAGAATTAGATCAAAAATCAATTAAATGCCTGTATTCTTATTGTCAAAAAGAATTAGATCAAAATCCATTGAAATGACTGTATTCTTATGGTCACAGTGAATTAGATCAAAAATCAGTTAAAATGACTGTATTCTTATGGTCACAGTGAATTAGATCAAAAATCAATTAAAATGACTGTATTCTTATTGTCAAAGTGAATTAGATCAAAATCAATTGAAATGACTGTATTCTTATGGTCACAGTGAGTTAGATCAAAAATAATTAAAATGACTGTATTCTTATTGTCATAGTGAATTAGATCAAAAATAATTAAAATGACTGTATTCTTATTGTCATAGTGAATTAGATAAAAAATAATTAAAATGACTGTATTCTTATTGTCATAGCGAATTAGATCAAAAATAATTAAAATGACTGTATTCTTATTGTCACAGTGAATTAGATCAAAAATAATTAAAATGACTGTATTCTTATTGTCATAGTGAATTAGATTAAAAAAAAAAATTAAAATGACTGTATTCCTATTGTCATAGTGAATTAGATAAAAAAAATAATTAAAATGACTGTATTCTTATTGTCATAGTGAATTAGATAAAAAATAATTAAATTGACTGTATTCTTATTGTCATAGCGAATTAGATCAAAAATAATTAAAATGACTGTATTCTTATTGTCATAGTGAATTAGATAAAAAATAATGAAAATGACTGTATTCTTATTGTCATAGTGAATTAGATCAAAAATAATTAAAATGACTGTATTCTTATTGTCACAGTGAATTAGATCAAAAATCAATTAAAATGACGGTATTCTTATTGTCAGAACTGCCAACTCAGCCAGCCGGCAAGACAGCCAGCAAGCTAGTTGGCCAGCTAGCCAGACAGATTGACTCATTGACAAACGGACATACACACAGAGAGACATAGCAGTAACTGACAGAAATGTAAATAACATTTCGTTTTAAACCCTATCTGTCTCTTGTAATTTTATGAAGCAGATGATATTATTATGGTAGAGCCACGCGCATATCCTGTATGCTGTTACTGGTTGTTGACAATCGCATAGGCACACAAACATACACAAAGAGACAGACAAACAAAAAGACATAGAGACAAACACACACAGGCACACACAGACACACATACACTGAAGGACTCAGAGACACTCACAAACTGGCACATACAGACACACAGACACGTACAGACACATTAAGACACACACAAATAGACACAGAGACACACAAACACACTCAGACACAGTAAGACACACACAAACACACAGAAATACAAACATACATAGGCATACACAAACACGCACAAACACACAAACACACAGACACACACAAACACACTCAGACACCCTAAGACACACAAACACACTTAGATATACAAACACATACATAGACACACACAAGCTTACTCAAACAACCACAAACACACAAACACGCACAGCTATTCCAGACAGCCCATGGATGGAGGGAGGAAGGGAGGGGGAGGGGAGGGGTGCCGCCAAACTCAACTTTCCCACGCGTACTCAGTGACCCCGGCGTGACGCTGGCTGTCGTTTGGCGAGTCCTGAGGTCAGCAGACGACATGTCATGAGTGTGTGGCCAACAAGTGGTTGACATTCACAGACACGGCCTGCAATTGATGCCCTTTGAACTTTGATGGGCTCCAGCTACTGGCCCGGCTCTCACTGTTTTCCCCGTCAATTTATCCGTTTGTTTGATGCTTGTTGGTTGGTTGGTGTTGTCGTTGGTGCTGGTCATGATGAGGATGGCGATGGTGGTGGTGGCGGTGGTGGTGATGATGGTGGTGGTGGTGATTGTAGTGGTGGTGATAGTTGTAATGTTTTCACCTCGTCCCAAAGAGCATGATTTAAAACAACAAACCCAACTAGCACCAAAATCTCAGCACTAGACGAAAAGGGCGTCTTATGCAATGGGTTTAGTCAGTAGATAGACTGCTACCGTTGGCTTGGAATTAGATCTAACACACTAGATCCAGACAAAGAATTAGATGTAACACACTAGATCCAGACAAAGAATTAGATCTAACACACTAGATCTAGATCCAGACAAAGAATTAGATCTAACACGCTAGATCTAGATCCAGACAAAGAATTAGATCTAACACACTAGATCCAGACAAAGAATTAGATCTAACACACTAGATACAGACAAAGTATTAGATCTAACACACTAGATCTAGATCTAGACAATTTAAAAATTGTCCCATAGAAAATATTTTCAAATACAGAGGGAAGAACGTAATAAAGAAACATAAGAGAGAACAATCTGTGGTTCCACTGAGAATTGAACCCGCGACAGTGACACAGAATCGTCTCACGGCAGCAAGCGCAACGTTCTTACTACCAAGCCAATGGGCTTCTTCAATATTATATTATTAGTGATGCACTTGCGACACCAATTCTCATATTATAATATAACAATGGAAAGTGGAAAGTCACTTCTAAAAACATAGACATTCTCTACAGAAAACATCTCATAAATATTATCGGTATTCACTCGCCAGAAAAAGAAACCCAATGAAGATCTATACGAACACTTTAAAACAAAACACATTATATAAGTCACAAGATCAAAATCCAAAGATGGCAATTACTAGGCCAATTTCTAAGAAAGGACGAAAACATACCTGCTGAAACATCTCTTTAAACAGTACAGAATCAAGATTTACAAAATCTGACAAAATTATTAAAATCAACAAAACCAAAGACCTTGACTTAAGTAAGACAAACACAGTTTAGAGCAAGAGTCCTTCAGACAAAGCGAGGCTGTTTACTACTAGGCTACATTAATATGTTATTACTATACTGCCGTTGCAAATTGTAGAGAGGTAAAACTATATATTATTATTATAAAGATCATAATGGCCTTCAATAATGGTGGAAAGCGTGTGTTTTGTTTGATTTGATCTTTCTTTTCATTCTAGATCTATGTACATGATGTCTCTGGTATTTTGGGTTTTTTGCGACTGGGTTTGTAGTTCCGATTTTAAAACGAAACTCTTCTTCTAGATCTAGATCCAGATGGTAAAATGTAGGTGTGCCGGACGGTTCCCCAACTCGGTAAACTCCGTTTTTCGGACACAACGTCAAACTTGTCATTGTCATAGAATCTACTCTAGGCTAGAACTAGTCGTACTGGTGTAATTTTTTTCAGCGACACATAATTGATGAATATTGATTGCTATAATTCCCTGGGAGACAGAGTCGTCTGCTGTGGATCCAACCATTTAGATCTATATCTGGACTAGCCATCGTTCTTGTTGCATCCATTGTGTGTTAATCCTTGTCAAGCATCCTGCAAAGTGTACAAAACACACCTTTTAAATTTATATTTCAGTTCAAAGACGAGGATAGAATTGTGACTGGGAATTTTCTTAATATTTTCACTGAATTAATAGATTGGAAGGGGTACCACGGTCTCTAGCCAATTTTTTCGCTTTGATAGATCTAGAATCTATAGCAAGATGTTGTAGAATCTATGTCAAGTCCGAAGGGGTACTAGATCTAGTTCTAGAACTTAACCCATGCTTCAATTAGACGACTCTTTGGTCAGATATTTTGGTTTTGTAGAGTAGATCTACATGTTTATATAATAAGATATTTATTCAAGCTGCCATAGACAGTGACTGCCAAGGTTCGGTGCTTCGAGGAGAAAACCAAAATAACAAACAAGGTAAACATTGAATGCTTGGTGGAAACTTGTCCAAACTGGGCGTGGTCGACCTTGGTAGCAATCGGCAGTGTTAGTGTTAGTGTTAGTTGATGGTGACGTTCTGGCAGTGGAAACTCGGGGTGGGGTTTACAGCCGTCCTTCAGAATCGACGAATCCAAGGTTCCAAGACATTAGAATCGGCAGAACCGAATCCAAGTCCGATTCTGATCTTGACCTTGCAACAGCATAAGAATCGGTTATGAGGCGATTCCATAGAATCGGCATATTAGGTAACAGAATCAGCGTATGAGGCGACAGAATCGGCACATGAGGCGACTTGACAATCGTGGTGGCAGGAGAGGTGGGTGGGGGTGTAGTGGGGGCGGCTAGACTTCCATGTGACACTTCCGTTTGACGGGACGGTCTTCGCTTGTAAGCTGGGCATCAGTCAACCGTCAAAGAGAGATAACGCAATTATATCGTATAAACGTATTAATTCCGGGATTAGTCCCCTTTAGTTTACAATATAGAGGAGAGAACATAACAGAGCACATATTTGAATTTAATTTTAAGGGTTATGTACTTTGACCGCTGTCTGCTGGCATCACGTCTCAAACGACTATGGAAGCGTGTGTTTTGTCCCCAACTCGGTAAACTCTGTTTTTCGGACACAACGTCTAACTTGTCATTGTCATAGAACCTAATCTAGGCTAGAACTAGTCGTACTGGTGTAATTTTGTTCAGCGAAACATAATTGATGAATATTTATTGCTATAATTTCCTGGGAGGCAGAGTCGTCTGCTGTGGATCCAATCATTTAGATCTATATCTGGACAATCCATCGTTCACGTTGCATCCATTGTGTGTTAATCCTTGTCAAGCATCCTGCAAAGTGTACAACACCCACTTTTTAAATTTATATTTCAGTTCAAAGGCGAGGAGAGAATTGTGAGTGGGAGTTTTCTTAATATTTCTAGCCAATCCTTTCGCTTTGATAGATCTAGAATCTATAGCAAGATGGTGTTGTAGAATCTATGTCAAGTCCGAAGGGGTACTAGATCTAGTACTAGACCTTAACCCAAGCTTCAATTAGACGACTCTTTGGTCAGATATTTTTGTTGTGTAAAGTAGATCTACATATGTATTCAATAGAGCGCACTTAGCCCCCTATAGTTTTATACATTATTTTTTTTCTTAGCAGCCTAGCTAGCCTATAATAGTAATAGTACGTAGTAGAAGTAGTGACCGTTAGTAGTGTTTGCTAGCCCTACCCACTGCCCCATTGTGCCTGATACTGTACTACAATAGTATAGGCACAGGTAAACAGGGTCTGTCTGTGTGTGTGTGTGTGTATGTGTGTAACCATGGTACCGTGTGTGTGTGTTTGAGAAGTAGCCTAACGGTGTGTAACAGTAGCTTAGTATAGTGTTTAGTTTGATGGTAGAGTTGTTTTTTTGTGTTGTGGTGTTTATGATTCTTTTTCTTTACGACATTTCAGAAACCCTACCTTTTTCTTGAATGAACCATCTTGTAGAACACGATAAGGCCTCTCATACCATGTAGTCATTTTTATTTAATATTCGATTATTAATTCCAATGTTTTATTTTACCCGTACGTGTGGCCAATCGCTTTGGTGGCTGGTTTTTGGACTTGGTGACATCAGAGCTCTCTCGGACGTCGGCACAAGAAGAAGAGGGAAAAAAAGAGGGGGGTGGGGGGAGGGGGGGAGGAGGAGGCAGTACTTGAATAATAATAATAATAATAATAATAATAATAATAATAATAACAATAATAATGATGATAATAATAATAATAATAATAATAATAATAATAACAATATTAATGATAATAATAATAATAATAATAATAGTAAAAATAATAATAACAACAACAATAATACATTGTAATAACAACATTAATAATATTTACACTAACAAAAACAATGAAAATACAATAACTACCATAATAGTGAGATGCACACAAACACAGCCTTGCGTGTGTATGACGGGTTTGAACAGAGTCTAAAAAGACTGAGGTCCAATCACAGCTCGTTCCAATATCACACTTTGTTTAAATGCACATTTTAGTTTTAGATCTAGATCTATACTGTAGGGACAGAGGGGCGGGAGACGAACAGAACAAAATTGTATACAACTGTTTGATTGCAATCATCATGTCAAAGGGGAAGGTTGATAATTACATTTGAGGAAACAAGCAAAGGGCCAATACAATAAACACATACATTATTATCAATATTTTATTAATTCCGAGACTTCCAGAGCGTTACTGAAGGACCACAGAAATCTGCTGTGGAAGACAGGCTAACATGGCAACACACCTTCGACTTCTTCTGAGTTTTGACGTTTATATTATATATAAAATGGCTTTGGAGTTACAATGTACATTCAATGATGGCTGCTAAGTTTTGACGTACATGTAATATTATGGCTTCTGACGTGATATACATGCAATGATGGCTGCGTAGGGGGTAAGGTGGGGTGGGAGGAAGGTGGAGAGGAGTCTTGACGCTCAGAATTGAGATAAAGTATAAGATCTGAGTAATGGCATTGGCTTAGTGGTCTAGTCTTAGTCTTAATCTTAGTATTCGTATTAGTCATAGTCTTCATCTTAATCTTAGTCTTCAACTTACTCTTATTCTTCGAAATGGTTGATAAACTACTCATTTGAACTGAGTATTGTTGATGATGTATCGAAAAGTAACTATCTAGTATTTTTATGTCAATGACAATGTTGCAAATTTAACTTTCTGTTGCTGTTAAAATCCTCAGTATCTTTGCTATATTTTCCATTTCCTGGAAGTTTATTTCATAACTTGAATATAGAGAAACATGAATACAAATAACTATCTTCATTCCAGAATGGCAATGTAAGTGTTTCAGCATCAGATCTATATGTGATTCTTTTTATACCTATTGAATTCTTAAAGTGGTATATCGTGCTGACCAAGTTAACCCTTACAATGCCCTAACCTGTTCTGAGACTATTTATGATACGTTTTGCATAAGTTCTAACCCCAAAGTCCGACAACCATTCCTTATGCACCGTTTGAGAGACTTGTTGACCAGAAGATCAAGTTTACTACTGGCAAGATTCCTCATAATGGCAACCAAAGGAAAAACTCAACATGATCAGATTCCTCCAAATGGAACCCATGGCGCTGGTTCTAAGTTAGAGTTGCATGACTTATTTGACTAGGGGGCTTTTAGTGTCTCAGTCATCTGGCTAGGATGCCTCAGCAGCCTCTACCAATTCCTTTGTGAGATGTTTCTGTTCTTTTTGGTCTTGTGCCATGTCTCTAATTCTTTTCAGGTCTGGAAGACTTTATATTATTCTTTTCATTTCCCAATTGAGTGAAGAAATTTTTGATGATGACCGTTAGAGTTGTTAGTGGTCTTCCTCTAAAGCACTTTCCATTTTTGAGAAAGTAGACTGTCACAGCCTTATTTGCTGGTACTTTCTTGTCCATTCTTAGTATATGGCCGAAAGGTGACAACTCATTCTAAAGTTTAGACAGAGACAGATTTTTATTTACATTTCTGATATATGTTTGTGATTTTCATCAGGTACTGAGTGCTGAGGATAGTTCTGAGTTTTCTCTGCGAAAACTGTCGATTTTATTTTCATCCGTTTTTGTCATTGCCCATTTACCACACTTATATATAAGAATTGATATAACCGGGTTCTGTATAATTTCAATTTGATGTTGTATACGTCATGAGGAAGCCCACCTTAATTTGGTGTCAGGTTAATTTCTATTGGCGGATCCTTTGCACAGATATCACAGGCTGAAAGTGGAGGGTTGTTAATATGAGGAATTCTTATTATGACCAAATTGTACGCAAAGCAGGTATCTTACCCCTTGATCACATAAACATGTTGTGATATATAACATACATTGACTTTCTGAAAAACATTATAAAAAAGCAAAAAAAACCCACCAAACAAACAAAAAAAAAAACCCCAAAAAACCCATACAAAAAACCCCATCTATTTCACCTTATAGTAAATCCATCTCTGACTCGTGACACAAATACAGGTCATATAATCTATTTTAAGGCAAAGCGCTCTCTTATGCAAAAACAAAACAAAACAAAAACAACAAAAAAAAAAGCACTCAGTCAAACTTGTTTCACATTGGACTCTGAAGTGAAAAATGGAGAAAAGCAGTCAATGTGATCAAACTACGATGCGTCAAGGCCTGGAGCTGCTGTGTAAAGACACTCACAAGAAGTAGTGGCCCATGAGATTATGGAGGGTGCATCTGATGTTGAGATGTTTGACGATCATGAATTTGATGTACTAATGTATTGTATGGAATTGATGTACACTGTATGAATTTGACGTATTCATATACAATATGAATTTGATGAATATGGTATGGATTTGAGGTATATCATATGAATTTCATATATGTTGTATGAATATGTGTAAAATATGAATTTAATGTATGTTGTATGAATATGTGTAAAATATGAATTTGATGTATGTTGTATGAATATGTGTAAAATATGAATTTGATGTATATCATTTGAATTTCATGTATATTGTATAGAAGTTATGTATATTGCATGGGTTTGTATATTGTATGAATTAAATATATGTTGTATAATTTTAATGTATATTATATGAAACTGACATATAATATGGTTTTGTATATTGAATTTAATGCATTTTGGAAATATTTGATGTATATTGTATGAAGATGATAAAGGAAATAAATTTTATGTATATTGCATGATTTTGATGCATTTCACTGTCTTACAAGGGCAGTTATTGAGCTTAATTCAGTCACACAGGGAGCTAGATCTAGATCTGTTTTTACCAATAGCAGAGATTTTTTTTTGTTCTCACGTAGACATCCTATTTCTCATACATCAACCATTAGACAGTAAGACACAGATCAATGACAATTAACCCACTCCGTTTCACTTGCGTTTTCCTGATAAACAATAATAAATAGATTGTCTCTAATATCTAAACACAGACGTTCCAAAATTTGACTTGTGACGTGTTTCACTAAGAATATTATGCATCCCCGCCCCCTCCATTAATATAAATATTCACAATATTTAACTGGTGGAAGCAATGCATTCTGCCATGATCTTGACAAGCTTAAAAAAGTATTAAGAGAAATAGTTTTCACTTCAAATCTTAGAAGCCTGACAAGAGACGACAATATTACTGCTAATGAAGCCACATGGACAACCTTCACCCGAGCATGAAAAAAAGGCTTCAGGGAAGCCCACTCTTGCTGAACAGAGGCCTCGCAAGCGTGGATTAACCAACTTTGCTTCGTTCAATATAAGCGTGGAGCAACCAACTTTGCTTCGTTCAATAGAGGACTTTCGCCGCACAACATCAACTGGCACAAAACGGGAGGATGGCAAACACCACTTTCAGCCAGGATAAGGGGAGTTTGTACAGGCAATTATGCCATTTATCCTCTTTTGCGTGTCTCTTATAAAATTTCTTTCTGCGGACTCGGATGTTTAGAGAAATTCAAGAATGATACAGATCTATAGGGGCAGTGAAGGCAATAAGGACATTGAAAATGGGAGGGTAAAAAAAAAAGAGAGGAAAGAAAAGGTATGGAAAGAAAGTGGTTAAAAGGAAGGGTATGAATTTGACATCTCTTGAATCTTTCAACGTAACACTTTATGGGGAATAAATTATGTCCATACCAATTTGTCACATTTGTTAAAATAAAATAATGCAAAAGTAAAGGAGAAGAAAAAGCAACAAAACTTCATAAACAAAGCAATAATATATCATTCAAGTATCTGATTGTTCAAAAAAAGTTGAATTTATATAATATGTATAATACATGCATTATGGACAATATAATATATATATATATATATATATTATGTGTGTGTTCTTCCCATTGAGTAAAACAGACCCTCTAAAATTCATTATGCTAAAGATCTGAAAATAGATTTTTGTATAACAATATTGACAACACAGACTCCGGGAGGAAAACAAAAATTGCGAAAATGGAAATGGGTTGCCCATAATATTCCCCAATGGTAAATGTCACAATATTACCATATCCCAATGTCCCAATGTCATGATGTCACAATATCTCTATGTCACAATGTCATGATGTTATCATGCCCCAATGCTACTATGTCCCCACGTCACAACGTTACTATGTCTTTATGTCTCAGTCTCACAATGTTACTATGTTATCATGTCCCAATGTCACAATGCTGCTATGTCCCCAGGTCACAATGTTACTGTGTCTCTTTGTCATGATGTTACAACTTTACCATGCTCCAAAATCACCATGTCAAAATGTTACTATGTCCCCATGCCATGTCACCATATCCCTTTGTCACAATGTAACTCCACCTCAGGATTCTAATGATGAAGGATTCCGATGATGAAAGTCCCAATCCCTGTCTTTACTAAAGTTTAAGTGCATCAAATCTTGCAGTTTTATAGGAGACACATTAAAATCAATTTCAAAATTTCATTCTTGATGTCACCAAATGTTTACAACCAAATACAGATAATTAAAAGACATTTACATTGATTTTTTTTTTTATAAAACAACGCAGTTAAGCATTAAAAAGTTGCGTATTTTGATTCTGAAGTAATAGAAACAAAAACAAAAAAACATTTTATATATATATTTTCCATTCAATGCATTTTGTACCGACTGAAAGTACTTAGAAACAAAATGCTGCTAAGCCTTATTTTCGGACTTTACCAAGTGATAATGAATTGTAAGAACTGGGATTTAACATCATAAAAGAAAAAAAAGGAAAAAAAAAAGAAAAAAAAATTACTAGAGGCTGCAGAGTTATGGTTTTTCGGAAGGATGCTGAAAATACCTTGGACGGCCAGAAAAATAAATGAGGAGTTACTCAAACAGGCTGGGACAAATCACCATCTACTTATAACCGAAAAAGAAAAGACAAGCTAAATTTTATGGTCCCTGGTCACTTCATGAGAGAACAGGGTCTCAAAAACACCTGGTTTGCACTGGAAAATTAAAAGGAAGAAATACTAGAGGTCGACTAAGAGAAATGATGCTAGTGATCAAGCATATGTCTTAATACAGGAATATAGTGGAACTCAGAATATTTCTAGAAATAAATTAATGCAAATTTTTGTGTAAAGATGTTGCATTAGGTTTATGTGCTTGCGTCATTTTGTGAATATGTCTATTGCTATAACATAATGCTCCAACAACCAAATATCAATTAGTATAATATGTCCTAAGGTCCTGAGGTTCATAAATTCGACATATCTGCAAATGTCCCTGTGCCTAAATGATGACACAATGTCCCATTTTCTCAATGTTACCGTTACAATGCGACCATATCTCAATGTCACAATGTGACAATATCCATACGTCCCAATTTCACAATGTCCCCTTGTCACAATATCTTGATATCTAAATGTCCCCTTGTCACAATATCACAATGTCTAAAAGTCCCTTTGTCACAATGTCAAAATGTCCCCTTGTCAAAATGATTAATTAACATCTGTCCCCGATTGGTTTCCCCTGCGATTTTTGTCACGACGATGATGAAGCGTCCACTTCCTGGGATAAGTTGGAGGTCAACTTTGTTATACTACTTTTACGGACAGCATTGGTTAAGCCATTGTTGAGGGTTGGGCGGGAAGGTTTGGACGATGAGAATGAGGTGGAGGGGTTGGTTCCCTTGACGGAAGCATGTGCTTCGGAATCTTTGTCATGGTCTGGACTCTCCTCGCTGGACTCCTTCTTGACTTTCTCCTCCTCCAGGGCACGCTGCATCTCCGTGTAGTACGCCAGAGCGTCCCGCACCGGTTCAATGATTGTGTTCTGTGGAAAGAAGAAGAAAAACAGTCTTATGACGTGAGGTGAGGTGAATGCTTATTTGTATAGCACAGGTAACACTTTCAGTTTAAAAAAAAACCAACAAACCAAAAAACAAGAAAACAAACGAACAACCACCCTCCACAAACACACAAAAAAGCCCCCAAACAAAACAAAACCCCCAAAAAACCAAAACAAAGAACCCCACCAAAACTTTAAAAAAAAAAAAAAAAGACGCAAATAAATAAATATTTTAAATATTAAAAACAAATAAACAAAACAAAAAAAACCCAGCAACCCCCCAAAAAAAAACAAAAAACAGCAACAAACAAAAACAAAACAAAACAAAAGTAAACAAAACAATCAAAATAACTAAAACATAAAACATCTTAACAAAAACAAAAAAACCTAAAACCCAAAAAGAACCCAAAACAAACAAGACAAAACAAAGTAAAATAAAGAAGCAAAAAAAAAAAAAAAAAAGTAAACAAAGCAAACACATACACACACAGACACAAAAGCTAAAAATCAAAACATAAAAAAAGAAAACAAAAAAACCCTAACAGAAAAAGAAAACAAAACCCCACAAAAACCCTACAAACACACAACAAAACAAACAGAAAATCACCTACTCCAAACCTCACAAAAATTATTAAAATGACTATTATTCTTATCCTTATTATTATTATCATTATCATCATCATCATCATCATCATCATTATTATTATTACCATATTATTATTATTACTGCAAGCCTATGTTATATGTCCGTCTCACATAATGAAATCATTTTGAAGAATCAGCATTGGCGTACACAATTTAGGGCAAGCGTCTATAGGACTGTAAAGCCTTTTGTTATTATTATTATTATTATTGTTATTGTTATTGTTATTATTATTATCATTATTATTATTATTATTATTATTATTGTTGTTATTATTATTATTATTATTATTTTTGTTATTGTTATTATTATTATTATTATTATTGTTATTATTATTATTGTTATTATTATTATTATTATTATTATTGTTATTATTATT
>JBBPCV010782158.1:0-10554 GCA_037974505.1 Plocamopherus tilesii
GAGAGAGAGAGAGAGAGAGAGAGAGAGAGAGAGAGAGAGAGAGAGAGAGAGAGAGAGAGAGATAGAGAGAGAGAGAGTGAGAGAGAGAGAGAGTGAGAGAGAGACAGAGAGAGAGAGAGAGAGAGAGAGAAAGTCAACAACACAATTCTACAAAGCAATTATAGAAAGAGAAAAAAGTCAACAACACAATTCTACAAAGCAATGTTCTTTAAATGAATCTTACTGTGAGAGCAAGGACATTGCGGTATTCCGTGATCTGTTCCTTTTGCGTGGAATTGACAGATTTTAACTCAGCTATCTCCTTTTCAGAGGATGATGCCTGTGGAAAAGAAGCCATTCAAGATTGAGGTAAAAAGTTAACATAACAACCTAACAGCCATTTAAATATTTCTTCGTTGGATGATTTTAAAGAGCAATTAATGAAATTTTATAAACAACTTTCAGAATTAAACTTGATGTTACCTAACACATTTTTCAACTTATGTTCTTTTACAGTGCTTTCATATCCTTTTATGTATTGAGGAATATGACAATTTTGTAAGAGAAAATGTAACATTACCTGACTAGCGGTGGACATGGCTGCTTTCAATTTTTCTTGCCATTTTTTCTCTTCCTTGTCTATACTTTTCTCTAACTGACAAAGCTTGTTTTCCTGAAGTAAATGAAAATTGAGTAAGTTGTGTACCATAATAACAAAGCTTGTTTTCCTGAAGTAAATGAAAATTGAGTAAGTTGTGTATCATAATTATCTCTTAAACATTAATTATCAAGGATTGTCGCTAAATAAGTCAATTCACATCAATAAAGCAACATTAATTGCCATTTATTTCCTTCTCCTGCAAAAGTAAATCGAAGAAAATATTTGTTGTATTTTGTATTTTATGTCTGCACAGATAAACAAGTAAGAAAAAGCATAATAACCACAATTGAAACTCACAGTCTCTGAGACAATATTCTGATATTTCTCCACCTCCCTTTTCAAACGGCCGTTTTCAGCTGCTAACTCTGTGTATTTGCTTGAATCTTGTTGCTGAAAGAAATTTGAGAAATCTAAATGTTTAACTATGACTAAATATTTGCTTCATACTCTGGTCTAACCAATTGTTTGCATCACTGAAGGTGATATTAGCCATGAATGTCAACAAACAACATGTTATTTACAAACACTTCGAGTTTTTGTTTTAACAAAATGTTTGGACATCACTTTTTAAGCAACTTCCAACCTATGCTAGAAACTTGATGACTGCATTGCCATTACTGTTTACTTTTATCAGTTATGAAAACAAGTTAAATCATCCCCTCTCTAAATTTAAGATCCCTCAGATACAAAGTATTGACAGAAATAAAGACTTAAGTACATCTAGTATGACTCACAGAAGAACTGCGGGATTTCAGTTGAGCATTTTCTTGTTCAACAGACTTTAATCTTTCAACTTTTGTTTCCTGAAAACAGAGGGAAAATATTTCATTATTTTAAATACTGAGTATTTGCATCAATGATTGGCTCGTCTTTTTCTTCTGTTTTTTTTTCTTTCTATATTTCTTCTTTGTGTATCACAACATATACTGTCTTTCTTGACAAAACTAGCATATATGTCCCTTTAAAGGCCTTCCATACATCATGCATTTAAATACAGCACATTTGGAGCATCATTTTTCTACTGCCAATGATGTCTAAATATATAAGAATCATTTAGGCTGTCTTTCATACTGCTTCATTGGGCTAAAAAAGTTTTCATTGCATTGCATAACCTTTTGTTGCTTGATCTATTTAGCTTTATAACATCTCAAATGTTATGTAGATTTTGAGAAAAATGGCGCTTTTAGAATAAAAATTTCAGTCCTTGTATGGCAAGACATAGGGTACTGAAATTTATATGGATAAGCTAAATCATAACCCCCGCCCCCATACATATAAGCACTGTCAACCAATCTGTGGAATTATTAGGTAACCAACTTCATTTATAAGGTTTTTATTTATGTTTTAATTGAAAAGCGATAAATCTAGTCCTGATAGCTAAACGTGTGAAAGGAAATGTTCAAAGATGTATTTGGCCACCTAATAAAACGAAAATGGATTTTCATTTAGGTCTAAATAGTGATTTTCATTGGATGGGTGACTTTTTAAAAATGGTACAGTGAAACGAAATTGCTATCCTCAACCAAAAATCAGTGGGAAAGGTCGGAAAATAGGAATTTGACCAATATTAGGAAAAAAATTTCATGATTCCAATTAAATCCTTACAAGTGGAAGATCTGAAATAATCACATCCTAAATCTCACCACTAGTCTATATTGTGTCTATATGTGTTACCTTCATCACTAGATTCCATCAACAATGGTAAGCAATGTAAATATAAAGGAAAGAAAAGCTCAAATCAAAGTCCAAAATACACCCAAAAATTGAGTGAAGTAGACTGAGCATTCTGAAGCAAGGGTCATAACTGAATCCAATGATTACTGACAGCATAAACAAAGAGACTAAATAAAAACTTTGTCTCTGGGTGAATGTGTCAATGGTCGACCATACATTGGCCTTTTGTTAAATTTAGCCCCAAAAGGGTTAACTGGCTGAGAAATGATGCCTCCCAAAGAAGAAATCACACTGAAAATACGACAATGAAAGGAACTTACCATTTCTTGCAAACTGTTCTTCTGCTCTGCTATCTGCTTTTGTAAAAGTTTCTTTTCTTCTTCCACCTGCTTGACTTGTTCTTGATTATCCCCCTGCTGGTAAAAGACATTACATGAAAGTATGATGTTAAAAAGCATATATACACAACAAATACACATAAGAATTTAAATACAGATTTTTTTACTGTCTCTAAAAGTCTTTCAGTAGAGTCAGCTCTCGTGAAATACTTATAACATTTAAAAAGTACATAAATACATAGGATCATATTTCAACATATCAAAAATACATCTATAGGTTGAAAAGAAAAACTTACATTGCTTAGTTTTTTGGTTGCTTGTTTTTCAAAGGAAGTCATCCATTCTTTATGAGGCTGAAACAACAAATAATGAAAATGCACCAATCCTTTTTGAGACCAAAACAACAAACAATGAAAATACATTAAAAATTCATTATGAAAAAGGCGGGGCTTTGCCAGAAGTCTTATAATACATTTCATTATCAAACATCATTAACTAATATTCCGAGGGCCTGTATGTATCACAAGATTGCATTGTTTGAATAGTCATATCAAAATTATTTCTATGGACACTGGACATTTAAAATTTAACAATATTTTGGCACAACATGCATTTCTACCATTCCTATAATCAGGACACTTTTTTTGTTGTTGGTATTTTAGAAAACAAATTTTTGATAGACTATGCCCAGACTGTCTCAACTCCCATCAAATCTAATACGATTTCAAAAGCAATGCTTAATTACTGTTTTCATGATTCAGAAGCCTGGGTTATCTAATAAATAGATCTGGACGCAATCTAAATATGCCAGACAGTGCAAAAAAGACTAACTATTTATAATCCTCTTCAACTAATTTTAATAGCAATTTAAATCTAATTAGACCTGGCCTTGAGATCTAGATTTAATGAATGAACAATCCAAGACAGCAGCTGATACAATACACTTTTCTTGTGAGAAATCTTAACAGTTCAAGATCAATATCACATAATCAACAGGACAAACAAAACTAATTTAAAAAAAGGAGAAAAATAAATAAAAATAATCAGAAGTGTTGAAAGTGACTCAGTTTCAATTATCCATGAATAAAGATTGCAAGTACTAAGCAGGACTGCCGGATAAAATGCATTTTAGCAAAATGATTAATAATAATAATAGTGATAATAATAACATTAAACATCTATAAGGCGCATTTTCTTTTTGAAGAGCTCAAAAGATGGTAGGCAGCTCGGTATAAATTACTCCAATTTAAAAGAATGAAAGGCGAAACGGTATGAAGACAGTAAATTTGAACAATACTGAAAAACGAAAGATTAAGATTATTACCAGCTTGTCTCCAACTTGGACACTTGGGAACAGGCGCTGAAAGACGGCTTTGTCATATGTTTCAATTTCTGTGGCCATTGTGGAACTGTTTTCCTATAGAGATAGATGGAGAGAGGGGCATTTGCTTTATTTGCTTTTACAGAGACTGTAAGCATGCCTTTGAAAAAAGTAAATAAATAAAAACATCTGGAAATAAAAATCATAATCAATTCTGTTGATACCCTCTCATTTACTGAAAACACGTGAAGAGAGTGTATTTTTAGTTGATTTACCAATGTTGTTCTAGTTCAATGCTAAACAGAGATTTTCTTTCTTGTGTGTGTATGTTTTGGGTTTGTTTGTTGTTTTTTGTTTTGGTTTTTTTTTTTGGCTTATTATTTTGTTGGGTTTTTTCTTTTTGGTTCCCCACCCCTCCCTTCCCTCCCCCTTTTCCCTCTCTTTGTTTTTGAACATATTGTGGGTTTAAAGGCTATAAATTTTGTTATTTTTTTTATTGATCTACCAATGTTGTTCTAGTTTTTTTAATACCAAATTGAGATTTTCCTTCTCGTGTGTGTATTTTTAAAAATTTGTATGTTACTGTTGTTTTGATGGAGTTTTGGTTTGTTTGGGTTTTGTTTTGTTTTTTTCCCGTGAGATTTTTCAATCATGAAAACATCAAAAGACAAAGTACGTTTTTGTGACTCAAAATATCTACATTTAAAGTAAAAAAAAAATTAATAAAAAAAAAAAAAAAATTTTTATTAAAAAAGGCGTTGCTGACTAAAAACTTGAGACAGCACAAATCAAAATAATAAAATGAAAAGTAAACTGATCGCATACACAGTTGAAGTGGCAAACTAAATAAAAAAAATAAATAAAAAGCAAAAGCTTGCTGATTGCTGACAATTTCAAGAAGCATAATTTAATCATGCAAAGATAAAATCTGTGAATAAATCATGAAACTAATGAACAGAGTTTACTCACTCAGAATAAAGTACTGAAATTTATAATATTTAAAAAGATTGATTTCCAGTTCAGAAATCAGAAAAAATGCATGCTAAAGATTAAAGATTTTATGTATTTTTCATCGAATCTTCTAACTGATTGTTTCTAATATCATTTAGAACCATTGTAAGGTTGAATCTCAGTACAATGTACTCTCTTTGGACTGAAAAATTAGTACATTGTAGCTGAGGTAAGTTGTAGCTGCAGTTTCAAAGGGATGTCATGTCATCCAATCATTGTACTGCTTTTGATAAACCATTATTTACAACCCTCATTACCCTACATTGATATTTTCTTGTTTTCTTTTTTCTTCATAAGAAATACAAACCCACACAAAAACAAAATACATGGATCAAGATTTTGATCAATGTACTGCTTTGTGAACAGAAAGTCAACATAAAGAAAAATGAAGAAAGATTTATAAAACAAATGACTGGGGTGGTAAAATAAAGAAAGATTGAAACGTATTTCATTTGAGGAACGAGTCACTGATTTTTGTTTGCTTTGTGGCTGTGATTCGATCTCTGTATTTTTGTTTAAATAGGACAATAACACTTTGCTACCTGACCAGGTAGAGAACAAAAGATGTGACAGTGAATGCTGCTTTCCTAAACACAACAAGTGCCCATTTACAAGCATTCCTGAGACTGAGGTGAGACACAAGATAAAGGTGTGTTACATCTGGTAAACCCTGAGCATGGCCTTCGTTGTGTAGAAAAGGCCATGCCTTACACAGCAGGTGATGTAGGATAGCATCGTATAGTATGTAACAAGTTATCATTCATGGCATTCCAGAGAATGCTGGGGAAGCATGTGGTCAAGGGTGAACATCTGACCCAGTTTAAAGACGAGAATGAAAATTGACCAGATGACTATAGACCTGTGTCAATAACATCTGCATCTTTTTAACTTCTAAGAAACATCAGACATAGAAACATAATGGATCATTTAGAAACTTATTTGTAAATGATAGCCTGTTAATCATAAAATATTAATGATTATAAAATACCCCTAAATGATCTTCACTCACTCTGGCACTGTGAAAAAGACTGGAAAATGAAATTCCACACAGAAAAATGCCAAGTACTTAAAATATCAAATAAAAAAAGGACAGAACTGTATTCAATCTACATGGTCACCAAGATGACCAAATGGTGTGACTTCGTCCAGTTGCTGTGACATGTGGCCTGGCAGATGGGCAAAACAGATCAACCTGTTTAAATTACACTGTGAAGGCTTTCATGTGAAACTTTCATCTGGTGATAGTGGTAGACCCTGGATCTAAGCCCTTAGTCAACACTGGGTAGCCCAATAAAACTGCTCAAGCATGGAATATGTTGATTAGTTTAAACATCTCAACATTTTGTATTATCATTGGTGAGTAGAGCTATCACTTGAGGAAGAGTAAAACGCTGCATTAATTCCCCAGCAAAATATCTAAACTTATCTTGTTCTACAAGCTCACCTCCTACGCAGGTGGACATTAGCTAATTTAAATCACTTAGAGTAGAGCCCACTGCTTCTCTTCTAAAATAAAATCATGGAAAACAACCCCAAAAATGAACACTAGGACAACAATCCATGCATTTTTTTTTTTTTTGTATTTCTGCCTCAAGCACGCTTCAGCAATAGGGTATCAACTGCATAAGAAACAGTGCTCTGAAATCGTCCATTGCATCCAAAAGTACATTCTTGCAAAGAACATTACAGATCAGGTAATTTGCAGAAAAAACTAACCAAAAGACTTGGGACCTTGAAAATCATACTTATTAGCCAAATGTATGCTACATCCCAGGTACATTATACTGGCATTCCAATTTCCAAAAGAAATATGATAACAAAAACAATGAGAGGGGCAGATGAAGAGTGCAGATTTTTTTTTCAATAGGTATACAAAGAAAAAAAAAAAAAAAGAATCCTCAAGCACTTGGCTTTAATGATTTGGATAATATTTCTAGAGTATACAAGAAATATTACAGTTAGCTAGGGTGAACATCCCAAAAAGTTATAGATAAACTCTCCAGCTGGGTTAAATTATTATCATTCCCGTATTCCCATTTGGTTAAATCTGAACATTACTCAAATGCACATCATAGTAGATCTGAGTAAACTGATTGTTTCTGATTCCAATTTAAAAGCAATTAGTGTAAAAAATTAATCTAATAGACTATACAACCACATGACCATTGTAATGTAAAAGAGGATATGAACTGATATGAACTCATCATGGATGAGGCACACAAAGAAAGGAAGCAAAGCAATGATTTCTCTCTATTTGGGAAGTCCTAATTATTGTAGAGTAGATCTCCTTCAATGCTATTAGTTTATGTCAACAAGATGAGAAGTACTAGTGCAATACCATTCAGTACAAGCTAAACAGGAAATAGTCTATATCTAGCACAAGATATACATTATCAGTGGCACAAGGTCAAATATACATGTTATCTATCAAAGGCTACCTGATACATTTCATAACAAATATGAGTTGACGTTTGATCGGCCATTCACCTTATTGACCATTGATCTTAACTGATCTGTGCTGATAAATATCCAGTGAAAAAAACACAAATTGAGGAGACTTCTGGTAGGATGTGACAATAAATGCCAAAACCAAATTTTACGATTTATTTTCCATTTAATTCCCATTCAGTTCAAAAAGAGACTGAATAATGTATCATAAGCTAGATTTAAAACAGGACAAACCTACAGGCCATATTGTGAAGAATATTTATTAAAACTATATCTTTAGGAAATTGTTCCTTGTAAAGGACAATTCTCCCCTAAAGAGGGCAAAAATCATGCAATGTGGAAAATCATGTTGCTCAAAACTATTGTGAACTAATATTGTTCTGAACACTGAATTGACTTCATGTCCTATTTGAACAATATAACCCTTTTAGAACCGACTTGCCATACATTGTACATATAATAATTCTTAGTTTATGGATACAAATCGGGAATATACACTCTTCTCACAACAACAAAAAAACATATATAAATAAATATATATATTTATATATACAATAAGTCAGCTATTTTTTTTTTTTATATGTATAAACAGAAATTTCACAGAGATTTTATCAGAAAAGCAATGACAATATAAAGAAAATTTCAAGAGAAATGTTCAAAAAAAAGTAGGTACAAAAATGAGTGGAAAATCAGGGGAAAAAAAACTGATTAAATATATAGGAACTCACGGCAGAACATTGTGGATAAGCCAGAGAATGATTTCTTCTCAACAGAACTGATTCATTTGAGGATAAACAGCGAGGAAGTGAAAAATAAACTTCGGATTTATGCTAATCAACACACCATACAACAAATACAACATAGATTTCATGTACATTAAACATAGTTACATGCAAAGGGAACATTAATTTCTTTAATTTGAGAAAAGCAAAATAAGAAATCTTGCCTGGGCATTTTGGCAAGAGCCCTGCTTATATGTGAGTCTGTTCTCTTCTGCTTCTTGTGATTCAATCGTATGAAACATAATGTTTTGGTAAAACTTAAAAAGTCACTAACTGTAATTATACCCAGTATAATATTCTTTCTTAGTTATATCGTATGGACCCAAAAAATGGTGCAGACTTTGGACCTCCATAACATATAAATTATCCAACAAAAATTATTGAAAATTCACAAACTAAAAGAACAGTTTTATTTTTCATTGCCTACAAAATTTCACAAGAATCCTTAGAGTGGTTTTCAAATATATGTTAAAATGAAATTGGCAAACATTCTTTTTAGTCTTCATTCTTCAAGTGATCTATCGAGCCAACATGTTGAGCAATAGCACTTCTGATGTTTTTCTTCCAGGACAATATTGCTGACTGCATCTTATCTAGGGCAATATCTTGCCAGCACTGTTTTATCTTCTCTTTTAACTACTGGTCTGTGAAAGAGGTGAGCTGACTTGTGTTAACTTTTTCTGATAGTGAATTCCAAATGACGTAGTCCTTGGAATTCAAATCTGGGGATTAGGGTGGCCAATCACCCTTGGAAATGAAATTGATGTTTTTGTCTCCTAAAAATTGTTGTGTTGCCAGACTAGTGTGTGACATTGTCCTGTCTTGTTGAAGAATAGAGATAGTGACAACTTGGAAGCAATTTTTCACGAAACAGATTAATGTAATTTTCTGAATTAACTTTTGTTTCCCTTGTGTCAATGAAATAAATGTCAGTCTTGCCTCTCCAACAAATGCCTGCAGAAACCATCAACTTTTTTGGAAAAACGAGATGACTCACAAAAAATTATATCAAGATGAATTTGTATTTTTACTCTCATAAACCCTTGCATTTTATCGGAAAAAAACAACATTTTAGATTTGGTGTTTATTAAATATGTCCAGCGTTTCTATACTGTTTTTTATTTCTTTTGGTTCTTTTTTGTTTTGTTTTTGCATTTTTTAGTTGTTTTGTTTTGTTTTTGTTTTTGTTTTGTTTTGGTTTTCTTTACTTATTATACAATCAACTACGTTCACCAGAACTAGATCTAGATCTAGATAACATCGGTCTTATTTAACAGATGTTTTTGACGCTGGCTTCCGGCGACATTACAGGCGTACCTACGGGTTTTTCTATTATAAATCATTTAAATTAAATATGCTACTAATATATTTTTCCATCTACTCTAAAAACGACTGTATAATTTAGTTTCAGGTTTTGGGGATGAATACAGTTTTTGAATTAAATTGAATTGATAACTGAGGAGTTGGGAACTGTGATTATATTATTTCGTCTGGCACTGGTGCCAATTAATCGTTTCTACATGAAGCATTCCATCAGTTTAGATTTAGAATCAATTGAATCAATCTACCAAATACAAATGTTTTGACCATCCTTATGCACCATCGAAAACATTAATCGTTTTTTTACCTGATGTGAATCATGTAAGCGACCTTCAGAATTATGAGCCAGTAAAATAAGCTTAATGTCTAAACGTACATTGGCGAATGATTTCAACTTAAACGAAATGGAATAGGGGAATGTTACATCTAGATCTAAAGTCAAGCAAATGCCAGAAATTGAGACACAGGAAAAAAGCGCCTTCAAATTTAATGATAATATTAAAATAATAATAGGCTAATAATTAAAAAAGTCTTTTCTAAAATATGAAAAAAAGGAAGTGAAGTATTCACATTGAAAAAATATGACCAATAGACCAAATTGTTTCGAAATGTAATGCTACAGAAACTTATTGTGGAGAGGTTGGAAAGAAAATATATGAGCTTATCAAGACCACCAACACTACTCAAACATATTGTGAAAACGAAGGTTAGAAGTAAATAATTAAAACCTTTTATTTATACCGATGGAGGAATTCTTTTTTAGTTTCTATCCAGAAGGAAGACCGGAATAGACCCAAGCGGCAGCCGCAGTTTAGCGCCGCTAGTGACAGCTATAATGGTGAATGTTCTTGCCCAAGGAAAAAAAGCAGATGCCGTAGCGGGACACGAGCCCATGATCAAAAGGGTTACACTGCAATGCCTTAACCATTCGGCCACCCGCCCTCCACATCTCTCCCCCCCAAAAAAAAAAAAAAAAAAAAAAAAAAAAAAGAAAAAAAGAAAAAAAAACCCCCCCCCAGA
>JBBPCV010782267.1:0-10553 GCA_037974505.1 Plocamopherus tilesii
CCCCCTCTGCCTATTCGTCTAGTAACCCGCTCCATCTAATAGCCCATATTCTTTATAACCCAAAGGGCGGGTTATTAGACGGAGACTACTGTTTTGACATTATTATTATCAATATGAATTAATTATGAATAATATAATAATATATAATAAAACATAATAATAATAATAATAATAATAATATATAATAATACATAATAATAATATATAATAGAATAAAAATAATAATAATAATAATAATAATAATAATAATAATGATAATAATAATAATAAAAATAATAATAGATAATATTAGTTAATCATTAATATATAATCATAACTATTATTGCAATTATTAATTAGTATTATAATTATCATCATTACTATTTTTACAAATGTTATTTTTTGTTATAATTAACATCATTATTGTTAATATTAATGTTATTCATTATTATTATTATCATTGTTGCTGTTGTTGTTGTTGTTGTTGTTGTTGTTATTAATATTATTATTATTATTACTATTATCATTTTTATTATTATTATTGTTGTTATTATATTATTATTACAATTATTATAATTACTACTATAATAATAACTATAATTATCATCATTATTATCATTATTGTTACCATTATATTAATATTATTATTATTATTATTATTATTATTATTATTATTATTATTATTATTACCATACTATTATTATTATTATTACAATTATTATAATTGCTATAATTATTATAATTATAATTATCATCATCACCATCATCATCATCACCATCATCATCATCATCATTATCATATTATTATTATCATCATCATCATCATCATCATCATCATCATCATCATCATCATCATCATCATCATCATCATCCTCATTGTCCTTGATCTTATAATTATGCATGAAACAAATTGGCAATAAATCAAACGGACAGAACAAAACAAAAAAACCCACATAGTAAAAATCAAAAAAGTAAAATTTATTCATCCATATAACATCCTATTCAGTATATTTCTAATAAATTTAATTTTTGACATAAATGAAAAATACTCCCTTATTCTTGAAAAACAAAACAAAAAACAGAAAAACCCCCAAAACAAAACAAACAATAACAAAAATACCCAACGAAAAACAAAAACAAACAAACAACAAAACAAAAACAGAACAAAGCAAAAACACAAAAAAGACTAAAAACTAAGAAGAACAAGAACAACAACAAAAAACAAAAAACAAAACAACCAAAAAAAAAAAAAAAAACCGCAAAAAAACTAAAATATAAAAACAACAAAAAACAACAACAACAACAACAAAACTCCACAAAAACAACAACAGCAAAACAACACAAACAAACAACAAAAAAAAAAGCAAAAAACAAAACAAAAACAAAAACAAACAAAAAAAACAACCAGCCAACCAACAAGAAACCAAGACATAATAAACCAAAACAAATTTTTGCCCGTATTCCTGTCTCCTGGCGTCTTGATGTCTTGATGATGAAAACTTTCACCAGGTTAGTTAGTCACTTGCATCTCCAAGATCAGGTGGGAATTCTGTCAAATAGCGTTTAAGGGCTTCGTATGCTCATTATGTATGGTACAATTACAATGTATTAGTTTTCTGAGTGAAAGCTTTTGACGTCATGAATGTGAACGAAGCGCCTACGTCACCAAGAGGCCCAAGCTGGCGCCCGTGAGATGAATCATGGCCTTCTCTATACAGGGACCTAGCCTACGTGACGTCACACAAGCGGTTAACGTATAGAGACCAGAAGGCCATGGATGAATTCGATCCGCAATGGAAATTAAAGCACAACGTTTTTGTTCGTAACTAAATACGCAGACACTCATATTTGCCTATACACATTAACTCTTTAAGTGCCATAAGCCAATACATCTGGGAGAGTATGATTTAACTCTTTGACTAAAATGTGCTCCTATATGAACTTATGGCAGTCAAGTATTTAAATCGTGATTATGACGATATAATATTATAATCGTTTATTGGCACTGAAATGGTTTTCAAAAGGGTGTTTTCGTCATTAAAGATTATGTACAGATGGAGGAAAGGAGCACAAACACACACAACAAAGACGTTGAAAAGAAAAAAAAAGAAGGAAAGAAAAAGAAAACAACAAAAAACAACAACAACACACTCCAAAAAAGAAAACACACAAAAAAAACAACAACAAAAAACAATACACACACAAAAAAAACAAAAAAAAAAAAACAAAAAACAATACACAAAAAAAACAACACCCCACAACAAAACAAAAGCAAAAAAAAAAACACCCCCAAAAAAACAAACCAAAACAACAAACAAACCCAACAAAAAAAAAAACACAAAACAACAACAACAACAACAAAAAACAAAACAAAAAACAAAACAAACAACAACCCAACCAAAAAAAAAAAAAAATAAAATAAATAAATAAATAAATAAAATGCAAATCAACTTTTGCAGTGCATGCCAGGGAGCCTAGCGCGAATAAATGACGTTCAGGCATCAAAAATACTCAGCCAAAAAGAGGCATCAGGAGGGAAACAATTATATAAAGCAAATCTCCAATGCGCAAATATAAATATTTATACGATTATTTCTGCATCTGCAAATCGATCAGTTTAAGGCAAACGTCCTTCTCCATTTACATCCCCATCTCTTTGTTGGTTTGATTTCGTTGGGGATTGTGGGTCGGGGGTAGATTTTTAAAATATGTCCAGAGAGGGGCAGCTTTCTGTGATAGAAATGGAGATGTACTTCACAGTATTTATTTTCATCGGAATATACCGATTTGTTGGTTAAATTTGTGACAAAGGTACATAATGTTCAGCACTTTCCTCAATGGTTTTGTGTGAAAGGCGTTTGCCTCACCGAATCATTGTTATCAAACGCCAACTACAAGATACTCCCCCTGTTCTTCATTCTGTCAATCATTTTCTATTATCATCACCACCTACACTTCCACTCCACAGCACCAAGGTGATATGCCTGTCCGACAACAAACTGTATAATATGCTTATTCTCAACGTCAAAGCAAACTGGGGGGGGGGGGGTGGGGTTCCTTTAAAAAGAAGTCTACAACGTTCATGTTTAAATAGTGAGAAAGTTTTTATCCCTATACCTATCCCAAGAAGAACACAGGCATGTCTAGACATTTTTTTAAACTTTGTGATAACAATGTATGCATGACAAACTAAGATCACTGTTACCAAATATTGACAGTGTGGTGCAGAATATCGCCTCCTTATGCATTGCGTCTTGCGTCTTGCGGGGATCTTGGTTGGACAGTTTTATTGACTTGCGTCTACAATCACAATATGTGACATCGGGGTTTGGGAACGTCACGCTTATTCCAGTCATTGGTGATATAGTGGTCTGGGAATGTCCCACTTCTTACAATCATTGATATAGTGGTTTGGGAATGTCACGCGTATTACAATCATTGATGTAGTGGTTTGGGAATGTCACGCGTATTACAATCATTAGTATAGTGGTTTGGGAATGTCCCACTTCTTACAATCATTGGTATAGTGGTTTGGGAATGTCACGCGTATTACAATCATTGGTGATATAGTGGTTTGGGAATGTCACGCGTATTACAATCATTGGTATAGTGGTTTGGGAATGTCACGCTTATTACAATCATTGGTGATATAGTGGTTTGAGAACGTCACGCTTATTACAGTCATGTGTGATATTATATTGGTTTGGGTACGTCACGCTTATTACAATCATTGGTGATATAGTGGTTTGGGAATGTCACGCTTATTACAATGATTGGTGATATAGTGGTTTGGGAATATCACGCTTATTACAATCATTGGTGATATAGTGGCTTGAGAACGTCACGCTTATTACAGTCATGTGTGATATTATATTGGTTTGGGGACGTCACGCTCATTACAATCATTGGTGATATAGTGGTTTGGGAACGTCACGGTTATTACAATCATTGGTGATATAGTGGTTTGGGAACGTCATGGTTATTACAATCATTGGTGATATAGTGGTTTGGGAACGTCACGCTTATTACAATCATTGGTGATATTTTGGTTTGGGAACGTCACGCTTATTACAGTCATATTGGATATTATATTGGTTGGAGACGTCACGCTTATTACAATCGTTGGTGATATAGTGGTTTGGGAACGTCATGCTTATTACAATCAAGACTTAAGGGTGATATTGTTGTTTGGGCAAGTATAGCGAATTGCAATGAAGGGTTGTTTGTTGTTGTTGTTGTTGTTGTTGTTAGTAAGTTAGTTAGCTAGTTAGTTTGTTTATTTGTTGTTGTTGTTTTTTTTTGTTGTTGTTTGGGTTTTTTTTAATCCACGTTACAACCATTCATTTGGCAGGCAGATCTAGATCTAGTTCCGTGTGAAAGCCGTGTGTGTTGCTCCAATACAACTATGTCTGTCTAAAATATTAAACACGTTGACAGCTCAAGCCATTGAACATGTCAGTCCGCCTACAAGATTATCCGATCACGTTCCAGTTTATATCAGTCTGTCAGCCCCTCCGTGTATATCCAAACAAGGTTTCCTAGATCTACAAAGTATCTATTTAATGTCTTCCTAAAATCGTGCTCAAGCGGTTTTAGCCTGCAACAAAACTTCGTCCTTTCTTATTTTTTTTAAACCATGATAAAGATATTCTTGTCATTGTGCAACCATTCACTTCAATAATAGGCTTACTGTCGGTTTTGTTTCCCTCTAAAGTGCAAGTCGTGAGGGCTTACTTGAAAACCAATGTTTGTTTTTGCGCTTATAAATGTGAATTACATTATTACAATCGGCCTAGTGTACGAAACGACCTAGTCATCTATCAAAGGAGTGTCGAAGTTTGCTAGCAGGGACACTGTGCATTCGTATCTTCCCTACACGACAGTTGCGTAAATCTATTAAAAATTTGTGTATTAGTTATTGGAAAACTCGGGGAGGTTCCATACGCCCACGCAAAGTTATGACTGGGATCGGGCTGTGACGTGATTGGTGACGTCCAACTACTCTAGGATAGTCCATTTGTAGGCCTAAGTAAACCCAATCGTGCTATGGTATCGACTACTTCTTATGACGAATCAAGAATGTTCTTTTAGTTTCCAGCCTTCAAAATTTAGGAATCAAAATTTGTTATTCGTTAATGTAACAGATATTAAAATGTAACCGTACTTTCAATACATATTAGTACGTGTTATTTGTTTGAGCTAGTGTGCGACTTTTTGTCGAAATCAAATTAAATGCTTCAGTCATCAAGTTGTGTTTTGTTGCTAATACAATATGCTTGTTTTTCTTTGTTTCTCTGTTTGTTTTAGTGTCGTTTCGCCTATTTTTGTTTTGATTGATTTTCCTTTCAGGTTTTAGTTTTGTTTTGATTTGATTTTTGCTAGTTTTGATTTTGACTTTCTGTTTTGCTTTTATTTCATTTTTGCTTGCTTTTTGTAAGTTAGTTGTTTTTTTTATTGGATTTTTGTTTGGGCCTTTTTGGGGATTTGATTTTTGTTTGTGACTAACTTGTTGTGTTGTTTGATTGTTGTTATTGTTTTCATTTTTTTTATATTGAGTGGTTGTTGTTTTTTAAGGTGGGGGCGTACTTTTATGGCGGTATTTTTTGTGTGGGTCAAGAAGAAGATGATTGGGTTGGAGTGGAAGCGGCGAAGGAGTGTATGTTTGAAGGCAGTAGGCAGGGTGTGTATGTGTGTGTGTGTGTGTGTGTGTGTGTGTCTGTATGTGTCCTGAAAATGTCAAAATTTACCTTTCCCGTAAAAACGTGGATTAAAATACTTTACTACGAACACCTTGCACGGTTCCATTTTCTCCCCGAGTTCGGCTTTGGTCCGCCGTTCCTAATCAATTTTCACTTTCCAGAGGCACTTCCGTGTTTATGTTTATATATATTTACATGTCAATAGTGCGCTTTCCTCGCTTCTACTCCCATTGACCACGTTTAGGATTTTCAGGTGTTATTGTTAAGTTCTTGCCTAAAATCCTTGCCAATATTTCACCCACCCTGCTTTTTGTAATTTGCAATTTGTGCATAAAATTCTACACCGATCTTTTTCTCATCAATAATCTATCGATATGGACCAGATATCGCTTCCCAACGCTAGAAATATTGAGACACATGGTCGGAGAAAATTGCATTATAGACCAGATTTAGGCTGAAAAATTAAAAATGAAGTGTCATGGCATATAACGGTGATCGTCCGTCACCGGTGATAATGGTGTTTCAGACGCCACAGAATTGATAGACACTACGAAATTGGGTCTGACCAAGAAACGGGAGTATCCACGCAATTTATGGCACAGAAACAGGACCTTTAAAATAAAGATATAAATATACACTTCAAGTACTTTTTTCGTAAGGGGGTAAAAAGGGGGGTGCGTATTTTGTAACATCAATAGGAGAATACAAAAATAAATTGGGGAAAGGTGTCGCTTTAATGTAAGGTTTATTACCATCTCAGTATCTCGATCAAAGGAAGAATCAATGATAAATAGGTGCTTGTTTTGGACATATTACTCTTGAGATCGTTTTCATCCACATCTTCTCATTTCGATATAAAATTTGCCTAGTGTTGGTTCGAACTCTTTCCCTTTTTGATTTTGGCCAGACTGTCTAGATCTACGACAAATCTTCCATACGCGTAAATTTATGAGCACTGGAGAGCATTGTGTCTCAAAATCTAGATATCGATATCTCTGATGTACGTCTTCCACATAGTGATAGTATATACTATAGACCTGGACTAGTTCCCTTTTTTACCTGTTTGTACTTTAAAGAGGTCATGTGACCAAAGTAAGAAACCACCAGGCGGATAGAAAGTGGGTCACTTTGACGTTGTCTTCGCGGAGCACCAACTAAGCCGGTCGTGAGCCGAAAATAAATCAGGGGAGAGAACCAACCACGCTTGCGGTGGACGAAGGGGCCCGTTGGAAATTTAATAATGGGGAGATAACCGATATGGGAGTTCAATGGTGGATTACATTGGCTCTTAGTAGTCTTAGGCCCGATCTGCAGTGATTCTTCTGTCTACGGTAGTTGTTATCAGGGCTTTTCTCGCACACTGGTCGATATCACGGTGCAGGGTATTTCGACAACTGACGTATGCCCCACGTTAACATAAAACTTGATAAAACATCAAAAATAGTATTCATGAAAATTTAAAAACCCGGTCTTGGGACGCGAAATCATTGTTTGTTATTTGGCATTAAACGTGAAAGTAATGGAAAACGTTTGCATATTTTTAAAAACATATTTGAAATGTATGCATGGCTCATATCTTTCTTGTTGGAGGGGAAAACTATGTTGACCCACTTAACAAGCCGTCGGCGCAATAACAGTGCGATATAAATTCGCTGGCGTGAGGCAGCACAACAGATTCGAGTGATTGGAGCTTGCAATAGGACAAGATAACAGGAGAGGATTGCTTCTGTCTTTGATTCAGGAAATCTCGTCTGCCAACACTATTGACAGTCTCGCTGGACAGGCTTTTAGAGTTTTAATACCTGGACTAGTGCGTCACGTTGTTCCCACCTTACATAGCAACTCTCTGCTGGCTGACACTGGCATTCGGGTGAAACCAGTCCTGGACACAACCATCGAGTGAGCATAAACACAATTACCTACCCTTCCTGCTTTTCAGGAGTTTTGAGAAAGAGTCCATTTCAATTGAACCAAACACCATTGTCTTCATACTATCGTAATCTGTTGGCTCGATTAATTTGTGTATAAAATATTGGCGTTGTAGCCTCAGGTTCGTCCCTTTCTGTGCGTACTAATTCAAAGGGAGACGGTCAAACTCACCACCATGGCCACGAGAGTCAGACTTCGAAGTGAATCTTTGCCTGCAGTGATTCCAGAAATTACTCTGACCACTTCAACTTCTCCTTTTCGAGAAGGGAGGAGAGACAGCGACGTATTTGGCAGATCTCAACCTCAATCGCAACAAACTCTGTGCCGAAGCGAAGAACATTTTCCCTCAATTCGTATCACAGACAGAATTGTCAAAAGACACATTATCGGGGAAGGTAAGAAAGACAAGAAAATATACCTCGACGTTCGGCCACTCTTCAATTCTCTAACCAGAAGCGAAGAGCATTTGCCTTCCATTAACGATACAGATTCATTGATACGTAGACATTCAACGCCTAGGGACGTTTTATTCGTTTCCAAGGCAACTAGGTCGAAGGGTCTTCCGGTGAACCATCAAGGGAAAAAACGACGAAAGGTCGGGAGGGTTGAGAGAACACCCCGCGAGCCCCCCAAGCCAGAAGCTGACACCGAGGAAGGCTTGTCCGCCATCGCACAGGAACCTTTCCTCCTGCCTCCTCTGCCTACTGGCTCCATGACATTTCAGACAGTCTTGAGGGAATTCACCGACTCGGACACCAACAGCTCCAGTGACGACAGCGGCAGCGAAGCGTCCGACATCCACAAATTCGCCGTCGGCCGAAAGAAAAGGAAAGGCAGCAGTCCGAAGCTGGCGTGGTACGGACCTATAGTCGAGTACAAAGGACACCATATATATCTGAGTACTTTGAATTATTTGAAGTCAAACGCTGGGCGATTCGTGTACAGGCCTTGGTGCTAAAATTAAAAGTAAAACAAATCCACCACCACGCCACTTCCATACGCCCTATATATTATATAGATCTAACTCATACCATTTTATCGTTATCATCCACTGCTTCAACCTGGATCTTTCAGGTGAGACTTTCTGACAAACAGCTGTGCTATCACATATCAGGACGTTTGATATCCAATACCATGCTTCTAATCATTCACCATTGTGTCTCTATTTTGAAAAATGAAATGTGCTACTTATCTGACGCGATTAATTAAGGATAGTGAGAACAAGTTGCTAGAGAGTATTTTTGTATTGTTACCGTGGTGAGTGTCACTGTAAGCTATTGTATTTCGATATATTTGAGTTGAAATCAAAGAGGGATTTTATTTCAATCTATCATTTAAGTTTATAGATGGCTGTTTGGCTTGTAATATTTTTTTATAATTTGAGAGGACCAGTAATCTGTATTTGAAATTTAACATGTTCTAGTATTGTCTAATGTCAATCAGAGTAAATGTTTAATGGTATTTAAGAGAGTTGGAACGTTTTTAAGAATTGCGATTTTGACGCCGTACTATGTAATCATGATCTGTCAGGCTTTGTGATATATTTTATTTTCAAGCTGTCATTTTTCATTCGACTGCTTACCTTCGGTAAAATACATTGCAAAACCTTCCCAGCCCGTAATTCCCAGCTTTTTCATACAAAGTCACAACTGCATTTAAAACTGTCATAAAATGTTTGTCAAGATTAGAATTTCCATTGACTGGGGTACGTATAGACATATTGTCTTCAAGCAATTGATGTAATCATTCAAATTGTATTCTCTAGTCACATAACATGTGTTAACGTTTTGACTACACTAAGCGGTTATTATGGGCTTATTGTAGTCAAAGAGTCAAATTATGCCCATGGCGATTTATCGGCGTACGGTAGTCAAAAGCCTAAACCATACGCAATATGCTGATATATCGGCTTATGGTAGTCAAAGAATTAATATCAGCCTATAGGCAGTCACGTTTATCATTTTAGGCTCGATTGTGTTCACTAAGTTTTGTAGTTACTAACGTTGCTTGAAAACTCCTGGTCAAGGTGATATTGTTTTCTTCAACGGGTGATTTTAAGTCCATTTGATTTACCCGCGAACGTCTTCCTCCACCTCCACCCCTTGTCCTCTAGGCTACATCCCCCAACCTCGTATGGCTCTTCCCTCCTAGGCCCCACCCCCTCCCCAATGGACGTTCCTCCCTCTGTCCACCCTGGACTCGCCACCGTCCTGGTCACCACGAGAGTGCTGGCTATCGAGTCTACGGGACGGAAGGAGGAGCGACCAGTGGGCAGGGGCACCATAAGTAAAAACCGATATCATTAAAATCCTGTTTGAAAATCGGATAAAACAGCATACATATACAGAAGAAAACTAAAAAGAACAACACAGATAGGCTATGATTTAATATTTTTTAATCACGAAAACAACATAAACAGTTACAGGAAAAACTAAGAAGACGTAATAAACCCCATATATTATAAGTAAATTATAACATTTAAATAATACGTATAGCTTTCTTTTTTATTTGTTTTTGTTTGTTTTACTTTTTCTTCTTTGGTGCGATTAGAAGAAGAGATACGAAAGGTATCCCCAATCATGTCTTCTAATTGCACAAGGTCGTAATCGATTATTCTCGATTCATCCTAATCGCTCTGACACAATGTAAAAATACAGCCTGTAATGTGCCTCGCATTTCTCTATCCCAATTTTTCCCTCAAATTCAATGATGGCGTGTGACTACTATGTACTTTGTATTGCATTCGATTCTAATCCTTTTTTCTGAAAGCCATACAGCCGTTTCATATTGACTACCATGGTATCCTATTCGTTTAACGATATTATGTTACATTTATAATTGTTACGCCTACTCCTATCATTTATGTTATTATGTACATATTATTATGATGGCTTAGACCCTCTGTTAATATATTCAAATAGTCAGCATACCAGCAACACATAATGT
>JBBPCV010782378.1:0-10552 GCA_037974505.1 Plocamopherus tilesii
CGATCTCATGAAATTCAATTAACAGCGGAAGTTACCTAAATCCAAATCGCCCCTTCTACATAATTTGTAAATAACCAACAAAATATAGAGTACATTGTAAATAACAGTGGTCACAGTGGCTCATCGGACTCGCAACCGAGAGGGCGTGAGTTCGAGCCCCGTTGGAGACACTGTGATTAAACCCTTGGGCCAGGTTTTTAACACAACTTGCCTACGTTCGCGGTGCAGCTCTTCCAGCTGACGCTCGGTTTTCGGTTAAAAACCAAAAGATAATTTCCCTTCAGTGAAATTAAAAATAGGAAAATTGAAAAAAATTAAAATAGAACACATTATGGCCTCTTTATTTGTAAATATTTTCAATGGGGTTTATATAAATTGTCTAGATCTAGTGTGTTAGATCTAAAAAATTCTTTTGACAGTCGTAACTCTATAGGAATGCGTGACCGAAGGAAGGCACGGTACCCATAAGGTCAATGACGTCATATTACCAGACTGACTGACTGACTGGCTGGCTGGCCGGACACCAGGCGGTCACTCCGGACAGGGGACAGGAGACATGACCGGAAGCAGGTGACCTCAAGGTCAAATGCCACTTCCTGACACCTGGTATGCGTTTCGTGTCACCGTCGTTGTCATGACAATCATTGTGATTGGGTCGCGAAGGGTGAATTTCTATGTTATGCAAGTCTTTACTTGGCATGCATGGCTTGGGAGGCGGATAACGTTGGATCGGAAAGAGTTAACTTTATTGCCTTTATACCATATTGGCGTACAAAGGGGCTAGCTAGTTAGCGGACTTGATTATGAGGGTCACCATATCTTAAATAATGATGATAATAAATAGTAATAATAACAATAAAATTATTAATAATTATAGTAGTAGTAATAATAATAATAACAATAATAAACATTAATGATAATAATAATAATAATAATAATAATAATAATAATAATAATAATAATAATAATGGTAGTATTAGTAGTAGTAGTAGTAGTTGTAGTAGAAGTATTAGTAGTATTAGTATTAGTAGTAGTAATGGTGGTAGTAGTAGTAGTAGTAGTAGTAATAGTAGTTGAAGTAGTAGTAGTGGTAGTAGTAGTAGTAGTAGTAGTAGTAGTTGTAGTAGTAGTAACAGTAATAGTAATAGTAATAATAATAGTAATAATAATAATAATAGTAGTAAAATAATGATAATAATAATAATAATAATAGTAATAATAATAATAGTAATAATAATAATGATGATGATGATGGTGATGATGATGATGATGATGATGATGACGAAGACGATGATGATTGATAATGGTGATGATGGTGATGATGGTGATGAGGATGAGGTTGAGGATGAGGATGAGGATGAGGATGAGGATAATGATAAGGATGATGATGATGATGATGGTGGTGGTGGTGGTGGTGGTGGTGGTGATGGTAGTGGTGGTGGTGGTGGTGGTGGTGGTGGTGATGATGATGATGATGATGATGATGCTGATGATGGTGATGATGAAATATAATATATTAAAGATTAGGTATTTCTTGCTCTAGTTTATTGTCTAGACCTGGGTCTACTTTCAATGGGTGCTACCGATGGTATAGAGTGATGGAGATGCAATAATTGAAATTAACTACAAAGGAAAAGGATTGAAAGATGCCCAGATAGTGAAGGAATTTCCTAACATAAAATTCACAGATGAAACATTCAAATACTAAATTTTAGAGTGTTGGGATCAGACCTCGCTTGAAGAGATGAGGAGGTCAATTTCAATGTGGAAAGAAAGATCCAAGTGATTGAACTGAATGGTGGCTCAATGGAGCACTTGACAAACCTACATACTCTTGGCTGGTTTAAAGATTAAATTTAATTTCATTGAGCTCGATAGTTGAATTTTTGATAAGTATTGTTAAAGAACCCATTACTTTGTTGTTGGTGGTTCAATTTAAATGATATTTACCGAATCGATGTATGTTATGTTGACCTACATACACTAAAAAAATTGGAATCTCTTCTGTTGTTATAAAGCTATAATGCTTCAAAGTTCGGGACGTATTTTGTTATCACCCGATATAAAAAAAAACTGCTTATATTATAGTTACGATAGGATGCTAACTTAGCAGGTATTAAATGGAGAGCTTCTACATTCAAAGGTAACAGATACCAAAATGAGATCATTGGGTCACTGGGTGCTTCATTGACAGGATATCAGACCTTGGCTAAGGCAACGGGTATTCTTGACCACCGTTTTATACCCTTTAGTTATTCCTTACTAGCCCCACAAACTTGGTGGCCACATACAAGGGTATACCAGGCATGAGAGACGGCGATTCAATGTTTCTATGGAGGCAAGCAAATATTACTACAGTACTTTAAAAACGGACACGATCGGCAGCTTTAACTAAATCAGCATAGAAATGACGAAAAAAGTCGAAGCAATATCCAATGTCAAACACCCGCAATGATCTATTGGCGGTGTCATCTAGAGTTTCCTCTCAAACGTATGACGGAAATTTTCGATCAATAAAGAAACTATCAAGACGAAACTACAAAAGTACCTACACAAATGCAAATCCTTCCTCTCCCAATGATCAAGTAACTGAAAAGGAAGAAGAAAAAGAAATAGAAAAGGGTGAAGGGGAGAAGGAGGAGGAAAAGACAGAGGAATCGGAAACTGGAGAGGGGGATAATTTTGAGGGGAAGATGAAAAGGGGAAGGACTACTTTACTACACCAATTAGTGCTTTAAAAACACTGTCAGAAATTTGGAAAACGGACAACATCACTACGCTCTCAAAGGCTGAACCACTGCTTACTAGACCTTGGTTTTGTCTTTACGGGTCTGACGGCTGGAGTCTAACTGCTGAAACTTAAACAAGGAGAAGACTACATCCCTTTGAATTCAAATGCTACAAGCGATTGTAGGGAATTCCGTGGCAAGTTAGAAAACAAATGAGCATATACTCAGCCAAGTAAGTCCACTAGCTGGACCTCGAAAACGTGTCTTAACCACCACCAAGAAAGAGGAACTAAAGTGGTTTGGACATATCATATAGCACATGGCAACTCGATGTCGAAATCCGTGTTACAGTGTAGTGGCGCCAGGAAGAGAGGTACACAAGTGGAAGACTGGGTGGATAACATCAAAGGTTGGACAAGAATGGACGATTCTATCCTGATCAAGATAGTGAGGAATGGAGGTCGTTAGCCCGTCAGTGGGCCCTCATGTCTCCACTACCACCCAGGTCAGGAGAACTTGGTGAGATGAGGTGAGGTGAGTGTTTAAGAAACAAGCAATAATTTTGGAAGCCCTGTTAAAGCCATGAGTTACTCCTACATACCACATTATGCATGTGACCCGCACCACTATGTCGATGGATTGTCATTTGTTTTGTTTGGTTTTTTTTAGTTCTCCAAAAAGTGAAGGATTTGTTGGAAGGTCTGACTATAACATCTGACATGGAAATATCTCTCTCTCTTGACGTGCTTCTGCGACGAGTTCAAGACAAATTCGGCTTAACTCCCTTGTTCAGCATTAAAAGGATTAAAGACCTTGACCTTGCTGCTAAGGTAATGTGTTTTTCCATAAAGATTTTAGATAGAATATAATAAACACTGTACTTTTAGCAGAGGTTTTCATAGAAAAGAATTACACTTGAACCGGACATGTTTGGGCCTGGAGATATAGGTACCTTGCACAACCTGGGACTGTTGTGATTTACAACAACTATAATCATAACAATAACAATAATAATAATAATAATAATAATAATAATAATAATAATATAATATGTGTAGTAATGATAATAACAATAACAATAATAACAACAACAACAGCAACAACAACAATAATACAACAACTAATAATAGTTATAATAATAATAATAATAATAATAATAATAATAATAATAATAATAACAACAATAATAATAGTAATAATAATAATAATAATGACAATAATAATAATAATAATAATGATGATGATGATAATAATAAATAGCACTTTTTTAGCACTCAATCCTAAACTCTAGACGCTTTAAAATGGCATTATAAATGAGGGTCAAAACGGTGCAGAAAAGCACTGTTATGCAATTTTAAGTGAATATAGCAATGCATTCTTAATAAAAGGATAATAATATACAGTGATTGAAATGCACGCTAAGAAAACTTTAACACCACATTAAGATTCACTTACACGATGCTATATTTTCTTTGTGAATTAGATTTCAACGCCGATGCTGACTTTCCCAATAGAAGAATACCAGACGGCTTTTAACCTGTCCAAGGTGAGTTTAAATGATATTTATAGTACATTGTTTGCTCCTTTAGGGTGTTTAATGCAGTCATAATTCTTATTGCTCTTTTCTTGTAACGAAAGCCCGTACTGTTGTTTGCAGTGTTTCTTGATGTTGGTTCTACTCAAATCAATTTAGGGACCACTATGACTCGGTGTAATAAGAATGGCCCCTGAATCGTTTGGAGTGACAGCAATCATACTACTCTACTACTCCTATCAGTCTGGGGACTATTTTGCATACGACAGAGCTTTTGTGATCCTTAAATTGTTTTGAGTAGTTTACATTCAATTACCCGTTATGTATTCTAAATGTTTACTGAAATATTTTATATTACTATATACCATGATGGCAAATGCAAATGTGTTGTGGTGTCATGATATGCTTGGCAAGATATATGTACAACGCTGAATTCATTTCAATCATTGTCAGAAATCGTAAGTACACATAGAGACGCATTAACACCTAAACAGATTAATTAATTGTTTCCTTTTGTTGTTTTTATTTGACTCTTTTTGTTTTGTTTTGTAATTTTGTTTGTTTGTTTTTACTTGTTTGGGGGCGGAGGATTGTTATTTTTGGCGTGCTGAATCGAGGTCAGGAGTCCAAGTCGTGAATGTCAGGCCTTTCAGAATACTGGCATTGTTTTCTTACTTGGTGGAACTTATTATGTCATCGACGACCTCCCGCTATCGCAATCTAAACTTGGGTATTCTGGCTATTTCAGTCTAGTTGATCATTTGATGCTTTCAAAGATTTTAGAAGAGATCCTAGTGTCTTCTCCTCTAAAAATCTGTGGATGGCTTAGATCCCCCTCACTGCCTCGTCTCCAGCTTTCGAGATCGCGCTCTCTTTCTCCACTTTTGTGATATTCAGTTCAGGGCTGGGCGCGTGATTCCAGACTCTGGTATCCCGATGGTATGTCCAATACATCCCCACTTACTCAGCAGTATGTGCTTTGTTACTGGTTTCTATCTTGCTCGCTCCCAAAAATCTTAATTCCGGGTGGATCTTGTCCTGCCATCGTATTTTGCAGATGCGGTTTTCAGATCTTTTTTTCAGATTTTTTCAGATCTTCAACATCATCGTCTGTTCTTCAACGTCATCGTCTGTTTTGTCCACGTGAAAAGCAAATTGGCTTCATGTTTGAGTTGAAGATGTGGAGTGTGGTTCTTATGCTGATTCTTCTATATTCCCCAAATGGACCTGATCATGTCAAAAGCAGGTGCTCTTGCCTTCTGTTCTGGTTGCGTCATCTCGATCGGTTCGTCCCAGGTAGACAAAGGACTCCACCTCCCTAATAGACTGTGAATGGCGTATATTATGTACTATCGGCAGGGGCCTTGGTTATCATTAGTTCGGTCCTCTTCGTCTTGATCCTGATCCCTGTTCCGACTTATGTGACCTCTAGTTGTGTAGTTCTGCCTTGCGTCTTGCAAAATTTACATGTTATCAGCAGTCCAGCACATCCCGCTTCGTCCAAAGCTGACCACTGCTTACCGTTGTTACAGCCTGTGGTGGTTTTCTTTCTCCGGTCAGTAACGAGGCGACAGTCGAACTCCAGTTTTCGCTCCGATTCTCTCGGACTGTAGGCGGGGAAGTGCAATCGTGAAGTTCATGTCTTGGTGGGGGAAGGGGGATAGTCTTCATAGGGAATCCCCGTTGTGTCCTAGAAGCTTCCACGTTGTCTCCGTGTCCGTACTGTCTAAGGCTTTCTCGAAATCTATGGCGTTGGTAAAGTGGACTGCTTACTGCTTATCCTGGAACGTGGGGTCGACGGTCTCCCCATCCTCTCCAATAGAACCTGTTTGGAATCCTGCCTATGTAGTTTAAGTATCCCCTTTGTCTTCTTTCTTTGATGCCACCATCTCTTCCTCCCTGATCTCATTGGCCAGCGTTTTCTCCGTCATAAAAAAATAATGTATTGCGCTTAAATGGCTATACAGTTTTGTATCATATGTTCAGTGTTGCTGTTGGCTGGGGACGTGTTGTAAAAAGCTTTCAGCACATTTAATAGATATTGCGCTATATAAAAGCTCATGTTTTGTTGTTGTTTTTTGTAATGTTTCTTATTGTCAGTCTGGCAAAGCCTACGTGGAAGTTCTGTCTATACTCGTTACCCACCTTGCCAATGAAGAAGACGGGAATGACAACATCAATGTTTTAGAGGACCCTGTGAAGCAGTCAGTCAAGCGGTCTGTAGCTCAAGCATTGGAATTTGAATGGAGTTTAGCTACGGTAAGAACGTGACGATGGACTGGATTTTCTGTACATATCTTACGTTCACTCTAGACAATGTAAGCACTCGAGGAAAGACAGAATTTACCATACGTTTTACATTATGTAAGAACTCGAAGATTTACAGAATTTACCTTACGCTATACTTTAAGTAAGCACATGAAGATTTAGAGAATTTACCTTACGCTTTACATTAAGTAGGCTTCCTCTAGTCTAGGCGAATTATATAATTTTTCTGGTCTCCTGGTGCTTTCTTTCTCAAAATCATCTGAGGAAAACAATGTTAAGATACTCAAAAGTATTTTTACAGGTCCATTTGTCAAATGTCACTGCAAGGCCATGTAACGCCCAAAGGTGGGGCGGGGAGTGAGAATGCAGCATTGATTATATAAGTAAGGATGTTCCAGGACAAGATTATTATTGCTCCATTTTGTTTACAGTGGATGTATGGTCAAAGGCATTTCTAATGAATATCTTATCATTGCATTTCAACGAGCAGGTTTGTCTTCTTCTTCGTCATCCCTTTTTAGCTATTGCCAAACAAATCAACTCCACCAGAAACGCTCCTGGCCCAGGACATGTCATTACGTAATCTCCAGGTGCTGGCCTCGACCCTTTCGTGGACATTCCTGACTGACCTCACGTTGATTGACCGCGTACAGGTAACTGTCGAAATGTTAGAAGTGCAATGATTGATAGAAAGATTATCATTCCCCCCATTATATCGTGTTCATATGGACGAATCGTACCGTGGTCAAGGAGTTATATCGGGCTGTTCGCGATAGATTGACAAATTGTAGTTAAAGAGTTAAATCTTGATTGTATGAGGAGTTTGTATCGTTTGTTCTGCAAATTACCAAGGATTTGCAATTTATTTTCAGCCTCTGTCCAGACTATTTTCTTTAACTTTATAAAGTATCTTTTGAGGTCACATTCACTCAATGTCGGTAAAGTGGTCCCATCTTTAAATCTTGTAATGTCATTTATATAATATGCACTATAATGCCACTACCCCTTCTTCACATTCTATGAAAATAAGATTTATGAGTTAAAGTGCTGTTTGAGATAACAAAAAATACTTACAAAAAATGGTAAATCCATCATCGAAACGGTAACACCAACAACGCATTGTCGAATTACCTTTAGTTATGTACAACAATCCCAAACCAATGTCGTCCAAATTTATTCGTAACTTTATGACCATTCTACTAAAATTCCTAGGGGATATTATAATAATACATGCATTTAACATCTCTGTCTTGGCACCATTGCTTTACAGTTTGTCCTAAGATGTGCCAATCTATATCTAACTCGTTTTTACTTATTGTTTTCCTCTTTCAGGTTCATTACGTTGAATACTTTGAAAACATGGGCAAATTACTGCGGGCGACAAATGTGAATGTTCTAAAGTTGTATGTGTACTTGAAACCTTTGATCGGTATGCTCCCCTATATGCCAGGTATCTTCAGTCTTGTTGATCTGTCGGACACTGTAGCTAGAAAACAGGTTGGTGATCTCATCCCTCCGTTTGCAGTACTTCCTCCTCCTCCTCCCCCCTCCTCCTCCTCCTCCTTAGCATCATCATCATCAACATCACCATCATCAGCATCATAATCATTATCATCATCATCATCATCATCATCATCATCATCATCATCATCATCCCCATCATCATTAAATTTATCCCCTTCATTATTATTATTATTATTATTATTATTATTATAATTATTATTGTTATCATTGTTATTATTGTCATTATTATTATTATTATTATTATTATTATTATTGTTGTTCTTATTATTGTTATTATTATAATTCTAAATATTATCATTATTATTATACTAATTATTATTATTATTATTATTATTATTATTATATTATTATTATTATTATATTATTATTCTTTTTATCATCACTACCGCCATCATCATGATTATCATTACTTTCATTATCATATATTGTTCTAATTGTTCTAACTATTATCATTGTTGTTGTTGTTGTTGTTATTGTTGTTGTTGTTGTTGTTGTTGTTGTCGCTGTTGTCGTTGTTACCATTGTTATTGTCACGAGGAAATTGCACTTGACCGTGCCCTGTGTAGTCAAACATAATTCCTTCCAACTAGAATGGTATTAGCTTACTTACATGTAAATATAAGCTGACCAAGAAACAGTTCACCAGAATGCTATTGGTGTAACTCGGCTCGCTGACCATCCTGCTGTGATACAGTGATTGTGTCGTGGAGAGGAGCCAACATCCTAGTAAGGCTATTTATGATGTTCATCTGGCACACACTTGTTCAATTGTGTTCTGGCAACATTACCGTCAATGATAAGGCTTTAACATGCCTTTTGCGGCAATGTTGGTCTTGAAGCAATAAAATTGCTACGCCTGGGCTTGTCTTTGAAAAGGAGCATGCGCGCCCAGCCGAAACTCATAATTATATTATCGCTATCATTTCACCCAAACCCATAGTGTTATCATTTCGCCCAAACCCATATGGTTATCATTTCACTCAAACCCATAATGTTATCATTTCACCCAAACCCATAATGTTATCATTTCAACCCAAACTCATAGTGTTATAATTTCACCGAAACCCATATGGTTATCATTTCACACACAATCATGTTGTTGTCATTTCATACATATATCGTTTATCATTTCACCGAAACACATATCGTTATCCTTTCACAAAAACCCATATGCTTATCACTTCACCGAAACCCATTGGTTATCATTTCACCGAAACCAATATGGTTATCATTTCACACACTTATTGTTGTTATTTCACACTCGTTATCATTTGACCGAAACCCATATCGTTATCATTTGACCGAAACCCATATGGTTATCATTTCACCGAAACCCATATGGTTATCATTTCACCAAAAGCCACATCGTTATCATTTCACCGAAACCTATGAGGTTATCATTTCACACACACAATGTTGTTATTTCACACATATATCGTTATCATTTGACTGAAACCCATATCGTTATCGTTTCACAGAAACTCATATGGTTATTATTTCATACACATATCGTTATAATTTCACCGAAACCCATATGGTTATCATTTCACCGAAACCTATAATATACATGTAGAATCATATTAATCTTATCTTCCAGTCGATAGTATGCACTTTAATGTTATTGCAGTTGATGGTTTGACGAAGTAAGTTCTTTTGTTTATATATTTGTCTTTCATTTTTCTAGAGCTATTCGTCGTTGGATTGTTCTAGAATGACACTAGCCCTAGCATCCCACGAAACCTTGAATATGTTGATATCCGAGGAGAAGCGACGGTTTGAAACCGAGACGCAGTATGCTGTCACCTTGGCCAATAACGCAAAATCGGACGTGCAGGTGAATTAATTTTTACATAAATTCCATAGAATACGAAAGACAAGGAGCATAATGAAAAATTAACACGAAAATCGTAAGACGCTCAGCAAAGTCTGCCCCCTCCCTTCCGCTGGCATCAGGACTTGCATAATGATATATGAGTCTAGGCAGCTGCCACCACGATTCTTAAGTCGACACATGTCGATTCTAAGTCGGCGCAAATCGTTGGCCAACTCCACTATTACTCTTAGAAAGGACAGAGTCAGACTCGAACCGGAATCGTTTCTCGCGCTAAGAACCGGTGAACCGCCGATTCTGTGGACGGTTAGAACTGCACAGACGTACCCGTTTACTGACCCAAACACACATCAATCTACCATCACACCCGACTTCCTACCATATCTTGGGTCAGTTCAACTTTTCTTTTGTTCATATGTCTTTCTTGTTTTAGGGTGTTTGTCTTATTGTTCATATGTCTTTCTTGTTTTAGGGTGTTTGTTTTATTGTTCATATGTCTTTCTTGTTTTAGGGTGTTTGTCTTATTGTTCATATGTCTTTCTTGTTTTAGGGTGTTTGTCTTATTGTTCATATGTCTTTCTTGTTTTACGGTGTTTGTCTTATTGTTCATATGTCTTTCTTGTTTTAGGGTGTTTGTCTTATTGTTCATATGTCTTTCTTGTTTTA
>JBBPCV010782489.1:0-10551 GCA_037974505.1 Plocamopherus tilesii
CCCCCCCCCCCCCCCCCCCCCCCCCCCCCCCCCCCCCCCCCCCCCCCCCCCCCCCCCCCCCCCCTCCCTCTTACTCTGGTTTTTACAATATATTAACAACTGGGTTTTAATACATTGTTGGATTTAACTGCAGTGCATACTTCCTGCATGCTGGGTTTGAACAATATCAAGAGAAAATGGAAAGCAGTCCAGGGCAGTATTGACCCAGGCCCCACAGACACATCAGAAGTGAAGGAGATTGAAGCATATTGGCAAATGACATTCTTGGGAATACTAATCTATAAAGCCAATTGCTGAAAAATTAACCATGGCTGATATTAAATTGATGGGGTTAGGGTTCAGCCAAGGATTACTTGAATGAAAGGACATGCTCAGTCAAAATCCGGACTCTGCTAGCGAAGGCGGGTGTTTATCGGGAATTCCCAGTTATTGCTCTCAGCAAGGATTAGGTCTATCAAGAATGCAAACCTTCTTTTTCATTTTAACGAACTTAAAAGGAAAATGAATTTGATAATGCATCATAAATGGATTTAAGCCAGGAAAAAGGGATTTTAGAATTATAAAAATAATTATACTGACTTTTAATAATAATAATAATAATAATAATAATGATTATAATAATAATGATGATGATTAAAATAATAATAGTGACGATGATGATAATAATAATAAAAATAATAATAATAATTACAATAAAGATAAAGGAAGCCATTATGCAGTGATTTTTTTTTTTCACTTCTGCATCCAGCGATTTGTCAATTACCTTCCGATGAGCGATTAAAGGTGTGCTGCTCCAAAGTTCCACATGAAATAATGGCCATCACTCCATTACATATTGTTCATGGTTGGTGGAGACAGATTTCTATTGGTCTACTGTTAAGATGGGAATCAATCCCAATATTAACAATGCCAAAAAAAAAAAAAAAAGAACTATAATCAATGTACCTTCAGTAATAATTAAGATAGTCATACTGGTAATAATAATAGTAATAATAATAATAATATGATAATAATAATAGTGTAATAATGATAGCAACAATAATAATATAAATAAAATAAAACGTGTAATAATAATAACATAATAAATGATGATGATTATGATGATGATAATAATAATAATAATAATGATAATAATAGTAGTGATAATAACACAGATCATGTATATAAAAAAGAGACAAACAAAAAAAAAAAAGGCAAACAAAAAAAAAAAACAAAAAAAAAAACCAACCCAAAAACACAGCTGAAGTTAAGTCGTACTTTGGGAAAGCCTGTATTGATTTATGTTGCTTGCTTTTCAATTAATTTAACCCTCTAGTGCCCAGGATGACTTTGCATCGTTAGAAAAAGTTTAAACTTCTAAAATGAACACATAACAGATAAGGGAATAATAAAATATGTTTTGATTGGGGAAAAAACTTTAAGTTTAGAAAATACAAAATATGACATATATGTCATACTGGGCATTAGTGGAACAAATATTGTAGATATGACAGATCTGTCATACAATTTATAACATGATAATAGGCAACAGCTATACGCCAAACGTTCACTCTAAATAGGGAACAAATTTATAAACACATCATATAATTTTCTCAGACACTTATTTAATACTGAAACTTTGCATTTACAACACAGAAATATGTCAAAATTATCTTCTTCATTTGGTATGAAATTTTATGAAACAATTTCTGTCTTTGGAAAGACAGAGATGCATTTTGCATTTTCAGCACATTATGTAAGACTTCTGTTTGCACTGTGGTAATTTGCACCAAAGACAGAGATGCATTTTGCATTTTCAGCACATTATGTAAGACTTCTGTTTGCACTGTGGTAATTTGCACCACTGCCTTTTGCTGTCATAAACAGGCCAATGGTTGATTGAGTCCATGCGGATATCGGAGGTAGGCCTTGTAGTTGGTATAGTTTTAGACGACGATTGCGTTGGTGCAAGGGAAACGTTATCATCTGCAGAGGGCCGTCCTCGTTTACGCTCCCTCTCTACCTTGACGAGGGAATCTGCGATTTCTGTCTGGAATGCAGACAGCTTCATGTGTGGCACCTTCAGGAGCTTGCAATGGCGACGGTAGTGAAGCCAGTCAGTCACAACAACCATATTTATGGTGTGAAAAAAGATATATAAATACCATCGCCGGGGCTTGATTTTGGCTTTATATATGGAAGTCAAAGAGTCCAGAAGATCAACCCAACCCATATTTTGGTTTTAAGTTTTTATCACATCTGGGCGAGGAATATTGATTTTCTCCTTCAGTTTTCTGTCATACCTGGAAACAGGTGTCACTGGCTCACATCCAGCAAATGTGGAAATAACAGTCACTTTTTTGTTGTCATACCAGCGCACTGCTAATGTATTCGAATTGTTCTACACCTTGCTCTGAAAAGTTCCTCTTCCCTCCTGCTTCATTTCTTTCTCTGACTTGAATTCACATCCTTTCAACCTATTTTCTCTTACTGTCCTTAGGTACAGAATGCCCTTTGTCTTCAGTTCTTTTGCCAAATTAAGACTTGAAAAAAGGTCTGCAAAAACCTTGTAGTTTTTGTGTTCTTCTAGTCCCCTTGTCATTTCAATGACCACATCACCACATATGCCCAAATTAGACCTCCTTTCCTGCCGAACCTTGGTACACTTCAAATTTATGAAGAATTCCTTCACTGCCACAACGCGCTATTTGTTTCCCCATTTATTGGGTTTGCTTTTCATGTATTGTTTTATAGTACTTCTCCCCTTGAAGGCTACCATAATTTCATCAATGCTCTGCATTTCACCACATGGAATCTTATTCAGGCTATTGTTCAGATCTTTCAGCCATGGTCTCAATTTCCAGATTCAATCTTCATTGCTTGGCTTATTATTGTCACAAAAATGAATGGTCCTACACAGCAGTTCAAAACGATTTCTCAGCATTGTATCGGCAATTGGTGGATACCTTGATCCAGTTGCCCAGTAAGCACGAATACAATTTGCCTTCATCAACCCCATTCTCAAATACAAAGCAATGAACTTTCAAATTTCACTTTCACTTGTTTTCAATTCAATTCCAAATTTACTCAATGCATATCCGTTGCTTTGGACCTCAATGTTTCCGATCATTTCATCTGTAACTAAGTCACAGAAGAATTCATGTGGTGTTTTGAGATTTTCTGGAGCTTCTTCTACAGTTCCTTTGAATGACTTGTCAAATGGGGACAAATCACCATCCGTCCACCATGGCCTCTCTTCATTGAGCATTAGGAATTCATCATCCATGGCGGCTGCTCGTTCTTCTTTATTTCGAATGAGTTTGTCTCGTAGCCTTGCCAATGGTATTTCATCCACCAGTTCAGAATCAGAATCATCACTCAGAGATTGTGTGTTTACAGGACAGGCTTTTTTTGTTTTCCTTTTCTTTCGTTTCGGCTGATGATCCTCATCGCTGTCATCATCAAAGTCATCTTTCTTTGGTTCATATTCATCACAGAATCTTCAAAAAAGTCACTTGAAACCGGATCGACAAAATCCATCATGTCCTCTACTTCAGAATCACTTTCCATGGTATTGGTAATAATCTGGTAAAAAAAGGAAAAAAAAAGGGAAAAAAGGTTATATTTTGTAATTCTTGAAAGGATATAATCATTGTCATCATTTCCATTATTACATAATCACGGACATAAATTCGCTATCCAAGGCATGTAAAAATAACAAAGCTCCCATTACTGCCCAGTATGACAGATCTGTCACATCAGCCTGATCACATTGCTCAGTATGACATCTGTCATATGAGAAATTGAAAAAATATAAATGTTACTTTTTTCTAAAATAAGGTGCAAATATAGCTTTCATAAGTAACTGTAAGTCTTAAAGCGTCATTAGAAATCATGATAATCATTAGATCATTCACCTTAGTTTGGATTTGAAGCCGATGAAAATCTTCAGTCACATGTGCTTCTCTCTGTTAACAAATGGGTGTGTAACAGGAATTGGGAAGTGCTCTGTAAAATGACCTAAATTAACTTCTCTAGTGGAGAGGAACAGACAGGTAAGGGAGGCTAGCAGAAAAACGTCCAGTCGGAGGGGAACAATTTATTATGTCCCTGTTGGTGTTGAAAAGTCAGTATGACAAATCTGTCATACTGGGCACAATAGGTATGATTTTAATTATATGAAGATTTGAGTGATGTTTTTAAATTTCCTATATCGACGGTGTTGTGCTCTGACCGTGTAACTGGTTTTGAGATAGTTTTCCAGGAGTCGAAAAAAATATCTTTGTGTGCGTTCTGAATATAGAGGACTTTTTTCTTATTAGTCACACAAGGTGTGTGTATCTGTAGTGACAACTTTTTTTTTTTTTTTGAAAAATGTATGTATTTAAGCATGTTAACCAATTACGTGGTTACCACCCAAACTATTGTCGGGCACTTAAGTGGTTAGAGATTCGCACGATAAGAGCACGACACGATTCAGCTACAAAAATCATTTACATGATTAGAAAACAGCCACATACACGGTTAGAATTGTTACTATTGGGCGTTACTATAACCAGTTGCGTTGATATAGCTGCGTAATGAATGAACAGAAACAAGGATAAGACAAAAAACTCCGATATTTATGGTTTGAAATGAAATATTTAATTGATTAGTGTCATAATGGTAATCAGAGAATGGCGAGCATAACTGAAGGGCAAAATTCAATTGTCCTGACATTCATACCTGTAACTCACTTTGATATTGAAATTTTTGACAAATTAAATTCACTAAAAACATGAAAGAAACATCTCGGCAATTCATAATTTCATTAGATTGAGGATAAAATAAAAAGGATGAGCGCTGTCTTCAAACAAAGTACTTTCAATACTTTCATTGTAAAACAAATGTCAGAATATTAGATTATTCAAGAGTGCAATCATAATATATTAAGGAGTGTCTCATATCTGCAACGCAGTGGACACTGTTATGCATGTAATGATTAGACTCCCGTCAATAGAGAATTCATCTGATTGTCACTTTCAGAAAAATGCTTTCATGATGGAAAAAATTGTCATGAAATCAGTCAGTTACAAAGATATAAAATGATCATACTGTAAATGGTTTACATCAGATTTGAATGCAAAACAAGTGTCTCATAGGAGATGAATCATGTGGCAGGGTGTCATAAAATGCATGGAAATCGGCCCTTATGTACTGCTTCAGCTCCTGAAGATGGCGGTATTTTGCTGCAGCAATTGAAAGCCGATTATTATATGTACAGTGGCATAGGGGCTTGGGGTAAGTCAGTGGATTCTCCATGTTTCTTGGGGAGAGGTTTCCAGTCATCAGGAAACTTGAGTTTGTAAGCTATTTCACCAGTAGAATCATAACGCAGGGCCTTGATGTCCACAACAACTGGTTCCCCCTTCCGGTTTCCAGGTCTGATAGATTTGAGAGTGCAGATAGATGAGAAGTTTTGGAAGAAAGTGTAGTCCAGGTACCGAACATTGTCGGGCCTTGGTGTCTTCCTTGCCTCCTCCATACTTTGGATGTCATCCCCGGGACAATAAATTGGCTGCTTTCCAATTTTCCTTTCAATCGCACTATGGATGCTGTCAACCCGCATTTGCGTGTGCCCTTTTGTAAGTACCTTCTGTTCAATTATTTTTCCATTTTCTTAAGCAATTTTGGTCAGCGCTTTGCTCATAGTCACATTTCTATTTTGGTATGTGCCCCTGTCTGCAAATGATGCACTTTTCGTATTTCAGGTTACCTGTCAGGTAAACCAGCAAACAAGAGGCAAATTCATTTCCTGTCAAGCCACCTTCTGCCTCATGCCAAACATAGCATTTGACATCAGATGAAACAGTCAAAAATTGAAAAATTGTTAAAGGGCACAGGAGAACATGCTGAAGGTCCATTGTGATTACCTTCAGGGAGCCATTTCTCTCCTTGGCGAGAAGTACATCTGCCTCCATGTCATTTCGAGAGCCATCCTTGCCCAAAATATGCAAGGCATGTTGTTCATCTGAACGGTTTCCAGCTTTGTGTCCAGTGCATTCATCGCATTGATCCTTGCGAGGTTTGAATATGGAGTAATTATTTTTGTCAAATTCATTGTTAAAAACCGTTCTTCCTGCTGCTTGGAGCCCATGTTGTATGCAATATTCCCCGTAGAGACGGAAAATATCTGCATAAGATCCAAAGGTTGGTTCCAGGTAGAGTTTTGTTGAATCGTGTCTGCAGTAGTGATATGGAACTACAGGAAGGGAATGAAGAAAGTGAAGAACACTCGATCTCAGTGGGGATAACTTTTTGCTGGGAGGTGTACTCCTGGCAGAGTTGTTTTCTTTTATATCTGCATATGTCCTAACAAAATAGTCTGTTAGTCCAGTTGTTGCTAAAACATCTTTTTGCATACTCTCTTTCTTTGTCCATTGATTGTCTTGAGCATGTCTTTGTAAACAATTGTATCTGCTCTTCTAGACGAGTCTGCATCTGATGTTGTCCTTTTAGAGACCTCTCTCTTCTGGGTCATAGCAGATATGAAATGTTTTTTCTGCGCCCAGTCCATTTTCCACACATCTCCAAAAAAGTTTGTCTGTCTTCCTCAGAAAGTGCAGTGCACTCGGTGAATGACGCTTTACATGCGCAGCGATCACTAAGCAGTCTGGCAGGCTTGTTTTCAACCACGAACTCTTTCTTAGAGGTGTATTTCCTCCCTACATACTCTGTGCCACTTTCTCTATTCTTCTTGTTAACCTCTTTTTTCCAAGATTCTTTGTTTGCTGTCCTCTTTTTTTTGTTGTTGTTCCATGCTCTTTATGGATCTCTTCCATTGCTGCAGCTACATCGACTTCATTTCTTGAATGCCCCTCTACCTCCTCAGATGGCTCTTTGGACTGACTGTCTTCATGTAATACAGGTTCAATTTCGTCCTGTTCCTCTCGAAGGCACTCCAAAGTTGGACTCTCATTTCCATGTTCTATTGTAGTTGTCATAGGCCGAATATTTTGCTCTTCTGTGTCTACAGATTCTGTTTGTTGATTGTGATCCTCTTCCAATTGCTCACTGATTTCATTTACGTCTCGCAGTGATTCATTTAAAAGTACAACTTGTTCTTGGATGCGTTTTGTTATAGGATCTCTTTCATTATCACTGCAGCATTCTGTCGTAACAGATATTCAGCTTCATTATTGTCTCTGCCAACAACATTGATTCTTCCGGTTGATAAGTCCAAGTAATCACCCTCTGGTGGTAAATGAAAATTTACTGATTCACTGATTTCATTTACATCTCCTCCCACTGATTCATTTAAAAGTTCAACTTGTTCATCGATGCATTTTGTTATAGGATCTCTTTCATTATCACTGCAGCATTCTGTCGTTACAGATGATTCAGCACCATTATTGTCTCTGCCAACAACATTGATTCTTCCGGTTGATAAATCCAAGTAATCACCCTCCGTTGGTAAATGAAAATTGTTGAAATGTAAGTTGGTAATAGAATTGCCTATTTGTAAAATATTTGTCTTTCTTGGGAGTTTCGGAGGCAGATAGTCAGAAAAATTGTTGTCTGGGTTAAAATTAGTCGTTTCAATATTATCTTTGATTGCGAGCAACTGTGATGCTGAAATATCTAACTCATTTTCACCACCCTCATTTCCCTCACACTCAACTTCACCACCCTCATTTCCCTCACACTCAACTTCACCACCCTCATTTCCCTCACACTCAACTTCATCACCCTCATTTTCCTCACACTCAACTTCACCACCCTCATTTTCATCACCTCATTTCCCTCACACTCAACTTCACCACCCTCATTTCCCTCACACTCAACTTCACCACCCTCATTTCCTTCACACTCAACTTCATCACCCTCATTTCCCTCACACTCAACTTCACCACCCTCATTTCCCTCACACTCAACTTCATCACCCTCATTTCCCTCACACTCAACTTCATCACACTCATTTTCATCGCTATCATTTTCCTCACACTCATTTTCCTCACCCTCATTATCCCCACACCTAACTTCATCACACTCATTTTCCTCACACTCAACTTCATCACCCTCATTTTCCTCACCTTCATTATCCCCACACCTAACTTCATCACACTCATTCTCATTACTATTATTTTCATCACTCACATTTTCATCCCCAGAAACAGACTTGTCAGTAAAGTTTTTATTTGCTAAAACTATTTCTACCAATTTTGCACTTCTGCTAAAAGTAAAAGGGTTCATGTAGACCTCTCAGCCACGAAATCATTTGTGGTCTTTGATGGATGGTGTGTCCGTCCATGTCGCATTTCATACATAGCTTGTGGTGCTGCCTGCATTCTGGAATGTGTGGGGTGCTGGTTGCCTGAGAATAAAAAAATAGTTTTCAAAATATTCATGAACTTTTGGTACAATGAAAAAAACAGAAAATTATGGACAAGGCTTGAAACAAAGCAGCGATACTTTTCTATCGCAGTTTCACTTTCAAATTATGAATGATATTACTTTAATTGTCTGCTGTTACTCCTTTGAAAATTCTTATCAGATAGGTCAGCATTCCTTCAAGCTTTAACTTTAAACTAAAGCAGTAATTGGTCCGTATGCATCATCTCACTATAAATTAGTATAAAGACATTAATTATTGTTGCGGGTTTTCCATTGAGTCACAATGCAGACCAGAATAATATAATAAAACTTCGTCCGTATTTTTTATGAAATAGTAACCATACACATTCACCTCCCTTGCCAAGGACGTTAAGTTTGAGAATATACACACATAATGCTCTACGCATTGTTTCTTTTTTAAACCCGACATAATCAATTATCAGTGCACAAAATATTGTTGAATAATTAATTTACTAGGTATTACACTAATGATAATAGTAATATAACCGTGCAACTGGCATAATACTGGCAAGGAATGTGATATCCGTTTCGTTTCTAAGCATGTAAGTGCCAACTACACGGTTAGAGAGACAGTATTCATCTCATTAACAAGGGTTCTATTCGCGTAACTGAGTGGATATCGTTAAAATATTAGTACAAAGCAAATACTTATAGATATTCATGAATAATACATGTTGTAATGCTTATACAATGACTTATTTCTATGATATCATGAAAAAAATCTTACCTTTTGGGGGGTAAATCTTAACGCAAAATCACAAACTGTGACCTTCTGGCGTGTGCTCCAGTTACACGGTAAGAGCAACGAAATTGGCGGTAAGTTTTTCGCGCGCGATTAGAGCACATGATCAATTGCTATTTATAGTGCATGGAGACATCCCATAGGAACGGGAAACCACGGGAAAGGCATTGTGACTATTTTGGGCTAAAAAAATGAGTGACCAGTTACACGGTTAGAGCACAGCACCGTCGATATCTGACATTATCTTTAGTGATTTTTATATTCAATATTCTGTCTGTGGCCATGATCACTTCACAGTTTTCATAAACTAATTTTCTGTTTAACAACATAATTTGACCTTTACTTCTGGCTGAACCTGGTGATGCGATTAAGCTCGCACCCCATTCTTTTTCCCATTGAGCCATGAGATTTTGTGTAACATGTGTTTCTTATAGGCAAGATATCCGAAATTGTTTACATTTATTTAGGATTACTTTTCTTTTGCTGTCTTTTTTTAGGCCTCTACAATTTAGAGGCAAAATTTTTAACATCCCAAAGTCCGCTGTTCTTTAATCTTAATCCTTATTGTGTGCCGGTCCGTCATCTAATTTTTTGGAGAGGATCTATTATAGTCTACCTCTCCTCGCTCTCCTCTAATGGGAGTTTATCGCTAGAACTAGAAATTATTTAATGTTTGGCCCTCTTTTCTCGGGCCAAAGGGGGTGTGGTTGTGTCTCTGTCTCACTTTCCAACAGGACTCAACGATACTCCACCGCAAAGCGGGTCAATCTTGCTCATCTTCCCTGTGTTGCCAAGAGGCAAGGCAGGAAATAAGATCCTGGATTGAGTCATCAGAGCAGGCTGGGGGGAACCTTTGGAGGGTGATGGGGGTGTCTCATCACAGCCCATGTTTGCCTTACCCGAGGAGGCAGAAGCCGCGTAAGACATGGGTTGTTCCTCATGGCAGGGAGCAGCGGGGGAACAACGCCGTTGCGGTTCGGTGTCTGAAGCAGCATGATCTAGGGTCTCTTTAGTCGAGAGTATGGGGGTATGCCGATCATAGCTGGGGGAGACTTCCTCTGTGGAAAGAGGGCTGCCGATGTTTTTGGGACGGATCTGGCCTTTATAATATAGGGAGGCCGTCCATTTCCAAATTTTTACAGTCACAGGCAGGCTGGTGGCAGGCATTACGATGTATGCGTAGCATCTGCCTGTCTTGAAAGACGTCCAGCCGTCAAAGGGGGTTCGATAGCAGTCGAACTTAAGATTCCCTCGATGATATGGACAATAAACTGACAAGCCTTTGCCGACAACAAGCTCTGTGATAAGCATGCTTCATGAAGCTCAAGCCAATCTTCACCATTTCAAATGTACAGGCATGAGGTAGTCAAATGACCCCTTGACACCTCTTCGGTAAAAGCTTTGCCATCATCATTCAGCACAGGTTCATCATCAAT
>JBBPCV010782600.1:0-10550 GCA_037974505.1 Plocamopherus tilesii
CCGATCTTTCACTGTTGTGCTGTGAGAAATGAGAGACAAAGGACTAGATCAGGCCTATGTCTGACGAGATAGCTTGATGTATAGTCTCGGTGTCAAGAAGGAAAAAGGAATACATTAATGGAAACATGCAAGTAATATTATATCATACTTAATATACTTACAGCTCGGAGCATCTGACAATGTTTTTACTTGAATTTTCACATGTGCAAACAGGGCCGCAGTCATCCTCATACCAAGTCTGTTGTTCCCTGTAGTAGTGGCCTTTGTACAAGCAAACACCTGATAGTGGTGGTAAAAACATTCGATAATTTCACATTATGATAGACATTGAGAGGGTGAAAGTTGAAAGTTGATTAAAGTGTCTTAAAACTGCATTTCATTATGAAGCAACATTGTAGACTGGGAGCTGAAAGACGAAAATTGTATTTATTATGATTTTCAAGTTGGTAAATTGGACTTATTAATGGTGTCCTGTTGGTCGTTTGATATAATTATAGTTTCGTTCCTCCTCCTCCTTCATAAAAGCTGACAGACTCATTCAACTGAGTATTCTTGTCAATCGTCGAAGAAAAGACTAGTATTGACATGTTGATATAATAAATTTAAGTGTCTTTTAAAAATCCTCAGAACTCCAACAAACAATTTACATTGATTGGCAGTTTATTCCACAATCTACAAGAACTAGGGAATTATGAACACAGATGGCAATCTATACTAGAAGATGTTAATGTAAATGTTTGGGCACCAGGTCTCGTACGGTTGTTCCTCTTCTGGAAATCTTCAAGTGGTAATACTGCTCGTTCATTTATTGCTTTGTAAAATGATAACCTTGTTGTAAGCTCCCTGTGTGTGTTTGTGTGTGTATGTGTGTATGTGTGTATGTGTGTGTGTGTGTGTAAGGTGTGGGGAATTGAAAAGGCAGAGCTATTAAGTCATCACACACAAAGAGGTGGATCCTTTTGAAAAAGTACATCCTTCCCTCAGCTACACAAGTATTTATTAAAATATCAATATCATGTCCTTAACTCATCATGCACATACATCTTCCGTGAGAAGGGGTTCCACTTCCCCATTAAGTCTTTCTCATCTAGACATGTCAATCGACACAAAGAGCATCAGCAGTACATGTATTACAGGGACATCTTCCTAGCACAAGGAAATTTATTCTACTGCCTGTATTTAACTAGCTACTTTCTTTACTTCTGAATAGGGTGGGGAAATAAATACAGGGGCCTTCAAATGAGAATTTACATGGCCCTCGTCAAAGCAAAGAATTCAGCGTGATCAGTAAACTGGTTGATTGTCCACCAACTTGGCGGCGCTGCACTGATGATGGCGCCTGGGTCTATTCCGGTCTTCCTTCGGGATAAACACTAAAGACGTCTTCTCCCCCGGAGTTAATAAGATGTATGACAGAACTTAACTAAATCTAGACATCCATACAACTCTTAGAATATCAGCCCAGGCATAGCGATATAATTGCTACAAGATCGTCTACATTGATGCTAAAGGCCTATTATTATTACACTTATTTTTACTAAATCTTGTCATGTCAGAATGCACACCTACTTTGTTGGTTTTCATTCCCAGTTTTAAGGACATTCATACCAGTGCTTTTCAACATTAAAAACAATAGAAAAGCAATAACTTTCAGTAGTTTCAGGCATACCATACCTCTATTCCAAGTAAGAGCAGTGTATCAGCATATAATAACATGTTGAGAGAAAGGCAAAAATTCGACAATATTATTTTGAGCTGCCACCATTTTTGGCTTGCAGCTTAAAAAAAAAAAACCCAACAAAAGCTAAAATTCCAACTTACTCTTTATCTATGTGTAGTTGTTCAAAGAACTATATGGATAACAGTATCTTAAAGAGGCAATGAAGTGAAAATAATTTCAATATTGTCAATTTGTTGCTCTGCCTTGGAGAGACGATGTAGCTGCAGAAGTATTTTAGTATCATAAAAGATCATAGATTATTTTTCAACTATTCTCACGTCACCTTTACGAGAGGTGATACGTATAAAATATTTGTTAAGGGTAGTTTTACCTCTTTAAGACAAAACTCGTTCATCCTAAGGACCGTTAGAACATGGAACAGTTTGACATTTGGTACCAAGAGTTCGAAAAATATAAATGCTTTTAAGAGAGCTATAGACAGAGAGCTGCATTGTATAAGATTAGACTATGATCAATAATCGTTTTGTATTTGATTATAGATACTCTACATTGTGAGTACAATTGATTCAGTCATTTTATTATTTGTATAATTTTGCATTGATTTAATTTAATTTCAATGGGGCATTTAAAGGTTTTCAACCTCTGACGCCCTAACTTTTGATATGATATGATAGAAGTATTTCAATATCATAAAAGTTAAAAAAAGAAAGCAATCCTGAAGCTATAAAAGAAACAAATAAAGAAAAAACAAAAAATCCAAACCATTACCTTCCATTGGTGGCTTCAATATGGGCTTTGGGGTGGTACCCGTATATCCCACAGGTGTTGGAGGTGCTGTAATGATCTCCGGCAACAGATCTTTGATGGGTGTGCAATGTGGAACGAGGCAGCATTTGTCTGTGGGGTCTTCAACCAGCTCGCATGATGGTGGAAGTTGTGGAGTGGACGGACATCTGAAAAAACCAAAAGGAATTATTAATGCGTTGACAACTATAAATGGTTAACGTTGAAATCAAAGTATTTGACATATGGTGTCATTTGCAGTGACAGTGACATCCAAGTAAAACAATCTTTGAATATAGATTATATCTAACAAAACCTCCAATCAATTTGTGATCCAAGTTTTCTAAACTGTCTTACTTAACCCCGTGCAGGACTTACCTCTGATCACATCGGAAATTCCCTTTGTGTTCATCTGTGCATGTACACACATATAAGCAACCATCGTTCCAAGACTGTCCCTGTTTGTAGGTTTTCTTATTGACATAGCATCCAACTGGTTGAAAGAAGACAAAGGAATAACTTGGGATTTATCACTGTTTATGAGAAAGTCAAAAATTCCAGACAATTATCCAGAGGAAATTGAATGTGAGTGATTTGAATTTTATAAAAGTGACTTCATTTAGAACATATGTTGAGCTATTGAATTAAGATATTGCATCTCTTCGAAGAATACTCAATAACTATAGATATTTCTTAGAAAAATTCTGGTATGTTTCATCGTTTATGAGAGAGCCATAATTCCAGACAAGCATGCAGAAGAAATTGAACGTGTAGGAGAGTAACATTTTTTTAAGTAATTGCATTTAAGGCACATTTTGGGCTATTGAATTAAGATACAGCAGCTTTTCAAAAAATAATCAGTAGATATTTCTAAGCATAATGTTGACTATATAGGCTTATAATTAAAACGATGTATTGCCATAATCTTCCCCTTTACCCCATTCCTTTTCTTCTTTAGATGATCAGATTGTTGTTGTTATTATTGTTGATGATGTTGTTGTTAATGATGACGATGATGATGGTGATGATGATGGTGATGATGATGATTATGATGATGATGATGATGACAATAGTATACAATGAAAATTCAGTTGACACTGATGCATGACAGCAACATACAAACTAAACTGTTGCCCCAAACGGGTTACCATTTGTAGGATGCAACTGTTAAATCGATGACAGCGATAACAGCGATGACAATGATGAGTGACTAAAACTATCATAATTATCATCATTTTAATCAGAGATTGAATACATTGTGTCCTTCATGGAGAAATGAAAACGATCATCAAAATAGTCATGTTACAATATATGTTTTGCCTGCATTTCCTTTCATATTTTTAATGATAAAAATTGTTTTAGCACCAAACATCAGCAACCAAAACCGACCTGTCTTCTTTGACAGGGGATTCGAACCCTGCGGCGTGAGGCTTGTTCCTGTAGTGTGGCCTGGAATCACTGTAATGACCTTCAATGGGTCGTCTGTCTTGGGATCTTCGCACACCAAGATCTGACAACACCTATCCTTGGGATCTGTCGCCACTTTGCAACCCGGCCGTCGTGGGGGAAGGACTGCACATCTTTTACAAGGAGGAGAGAAGCAAAGAATCTTCTGAGGAACACTTAAAGAGATGGTAATGCCAACTATTAGATTTAACAATAAACCGTAGGTGCCTGCCTGTTCTCTTACACCATGTAGCCTTTCACACTTTGAAAGTTTACTTCTTCTTCTAAGCACAATGCAGGATTTGCATGGTGCCTTTGTGGGACTATTGAGAAAGAAGATCGGTGAATGCTTTTTTCAAGCCTGGAGGCATTCGAGCAGCTGACTTTGTACTGTCTCATAGAGCGGTTTGATTCTGTCGATAAAAGCCTTCATATAAAAATTTCTTAGTTGAAAGATTATGCTTTGATCCTTTATAAACGATAATAACAATACATGTTATAATAATAATAATAATGATGATAATAATAATAATAATAATAATAATAATAATAATAATAATAATAATAATTAGGAGCTTTGCAAGTATCATAGTATGTCATTATGTTACATCGCAATAATGATACAAACACACAAATAATCAATGAATTAACCAAAGTGCAGTTTAAAATAATAGGTCTTCAGCCTCACTTTTACATTCTTACAGAGAATGAGAATTTCTGACGCCAATATCAACCTAAACTGAGGTAACAAAGAGCTGAGTCAGTCTAACATTCCTTGGATACGAAACAAAGTGAATAAGAGAAGCGGATGGAAGCAAACCTGTCCATTTTGCTGATGGAGTTGGTAGCTGAATCTTCACACATGTAGAAATAGGAGCAGCCCTCAGTCCAGCGGTCACCCTGCTTATGGGCGATGCCCTCATACACACAGTAGGCTGTTGGATGCAATGGGTATGAGATGAAAGTAACATTGGAAAGCTGTACATGTACGACTGATGATTCACACAATTTATGCTGTCCCTATCACGGTCAGTGTCCGTAGATTTGTCCCTAAATTTGCTATAAATATGTTGATTAACTTTTCGATAATGTTAAGGAACTTATTAAAAATAAAAACCCATATAGAACAAAAATTCTAAATGTTATTATTATCATAAATTCAGCAGCCCATGTTCAACATGTACACCAAAATCACTTCAGACACAAATTTGCGGCTCACCCTAACCCTAACCCTAACCACAATTGGTGCTCTTTTAATAAAAACATTTGAAATTGAATTCTTCCCTCTAGATTTGCAATGATTCTCCATGGGGCCAATTAATGTTGTCTAGTTCTAATGTGTCGGAAGCAATTCTTTGTGCAGCAAAGATCTATTGACGTACTTGGCAAGTCGGGCAGCACATCTCCTGGTTCTGGTGAGGGAGGTGCAAAGCAGGATGGAATCTGACAGCATGGATTTGCTTTGTCATACTCAAAGACACAGTAAGGGGGAAGATCAGGGTAACTTGGACATCTGAGGGGAAAATTTTCAAACAAAGATAAGACAAGATACGATAAGATAATGTTTTATTCATCCTTTGATCAGAAATTTGGTTACAGACGTGTAAGTAGAAGATAATATTTTGTACATAGGCAGAATATGCATAGAAAATAAGTAAAAACAGATAAATTTCTATAATAGTAGTAAGAATTAATATATAGCCATAATAAAAGATAAAAAAGATAAACAAAAGATAAAACTGAAAAACCAATCTGTAATTATAATGTCCTCTTCCAAATTTTCTCTTCTGTACAGTAAATGATCTGAATATTATATATTTGTTTGAAACAGAAAGAAAAAAACTCAAACAGGAAGTGATATTCTGCAACCCGATATTTGCATTAACAGTTTCGTTGCATTGTACTATGGCAAACATCAAACAGAAATATGTGAAATTATTTTAATACTACTTATCTTGATTATAGTATGTGCTCTTAAACACGGTACATGTATACTAAAAGATATTGAAATATGTCTGTGAATTAACACGTGCTATTATCTCTTTTGCTTGTTACCTGATTAATCAAGTTATCATGGAAAGTTACATAGGTAGAGGATATTCAGAATTTATATGAATGGCAGTATGAGAGGAGTTATACTTTGCTCAATATATGAAATCCCAGTTATGAAAAAGATACCCTGTTCTCTACCTTGGCCCTTTCACTTTCACGCATTTGCTCTGGGTGCCGTTTTTTTATATTTTGTATTTTATTTATTTATTTTTATTTTTTGTTTGTTGCCTGCAATGTTTTTAATGGATTCGTGAAACATGCACGAGGTTTTTGTTGTTTTTGTTTGTTTGTCAATGTTTTGATATCCTGTATCTATGTATTGTTCTTTTGCCATCGCAGAAACTCCTTTCATAATCTTTCAGAGATCAGTGGTCTGAAGGATATCATTGTTATCACCTTCATCAATAATATATACATTCAGTGCGGCACTCAAACAGGACACGCCCGCCTGAATCCATTGTTTCTTGGCAAGACGCATTCACCGCGCGTTTTTCTTTCAACTGCCCTTGTTCAACTGGCGATGCATTCGCTTGCAGTGTGACGTCAACATTTGACGGCTGTCGCTTCACGCCATTGTCAAAGAAAACTCTGACGTTTTCCTATTGTCCTCCAATTCTTTCTTCCTCCTACTCCTCTTCCTCCTCATCCCTTCTTCTTCCTTCTTTGTCCTCCTCCTCTTCTTCCTTCTTCCTCCTCCTCCTCCTCCTCTTCTTCCTTCTTCCTCCTCCTCTTCTTTTTCTTCTTCTTCACCTTTTTCTCCTCCTCCTCCTCCTCATTCTCCCTCTTCTTTCCTCCAACTCCTCTTAAGGAATCAATAATAAAAATGATTATACTACATGGTGAAGAAACCTTTGTTATAGTGGACTACTTGGCAACTGCTTTGTTATAGTGGACTACTTGGCAAGGGAACCTTTGTTATAGTGAAATAACTACATGGCAAGGGTACATTTGTTATAGGGAACTATATGGCTAGGGAACCTTTGTTATAGCGAAATAACTGCATGGCAAGGGTACATTATTTTGTTATAGTGAAATAACTACATGGCAAGGGTACCTTTGTTATAGTGCTACATGGCAAGTGTACATTATTTTGTTATAGTGAAATAACTGCATGGCAAGGGTACCTTTGTTATAGTGAAATAACTACATGGCAAGTGTACATTATTTTGTTATAGTGAAATAACTACATGGCAAGTGTACATTATTTTGTAATAGTGAAATAACTACATTGCAAGTGTACATTATTTTGTTATAGTGAAATAACTACATGGTAAGGGTACATTATTTTGTTATAGTGAAACAACTACATTGCAAATGTACCTTTGTTATAGTGAAATAACTGCATGGCAAATGTACCTTTGTTATGGTGAAATAACTACACGTTATACCTCGACGCGGGAATGTTGTGGCTGAGCGTCCGGGCATTGAATTCCTGTCGGCCTTCTTTCTTTGCTTTCTTTCTTTTTCTCTTTCCTTAAGCACACTTTTTTTTTCTTCAGTGAGTTTGGCAGTATTGGTATGATTGCATACATAGTATGCTGGACGTTCATTTAGAAGGAAATACTTCCACGCGTTATGTCACTTTATCGTATCGTTGGTCTTTGTCTGTCTAGCTCTGTGTGTGTGTGTGTGGGTGGGTGGGTGGGTGGGCGTGCATGTGTCTTTCTCGATCTCTTTCCCTATCTTTGTCTCTCTTCCTCTAACTCACACACGCACATACACAAGCAGACACATTATTATTATTATTATTATTATTATTATTATTATTGTTATTATCATCATCATCATCATCATTATTTTCAGTATTATTATTATTATTATTATTATTATTATTATTATTATTATTGTTGTTGTTGTTGTTGTTGTTGTTTCCGTAAGCAGCGCCAGACGGTTTCCCTAAATGCCCAAATCGGCAGCCTCGTAATTCGGTCGTGGCATTATGCTCGGCCAAGGAAGCCGATGACTGCTGACGACTGACTGACTAGTGTCATCGATTTGTTTTTCCAAGCAAGCGCCGACCCTCCACTTAGCCATTGTTGTGTGCGTGGCGAATGGCGAGTGGACGGCGGACGGACTCGCGAGTGCCGATCTACTGCGCTGCTGGTCGAGAGCAGCGGTGCTAGCTAGTACTGTTAGGCGCTAGGTCATCGTCGGCTTGAGAGCGGGCAAGGAATTGCTCTGCCCGCCCGCCATCGGGCTTGGCATTGGCAGGCAGGCAAACGAACGAGCGAACGGGAGGCGACTGGCGACCCCAACCAACCAACCGCTCGGTGGGATCATGACGGACTTGACGTGACGTTAGTCCCGTGACGTCATCGGAACGAGATAAGCTCGTTATTCGTGTTTGTCCTTTATAAAGCCTTGAACGACTTGTTGCGTGGGTGTTGCGTTGTGGTTGGTCAGTTGGGTTCAGTCTATCCCCACCATTTTTTTCTACAAATTAATGGTCTAGAGTTGTTTGTATTTCACCAAGGGGTCAATTTATTGTTGTGTATATGTGACGTTTGGCGGAAAGCATATATACATTTACACACGTACGGAGCCTTAAAGACACATCATATGTAGAGGAAATCCTAAATAAGAGGGACAGGAAGAGAAAAAATACCTCACAAGTTTCTATTATTAGCAATTACAATCGAAAAGGAGATCCCGAAGACTGATAAAATAAGTGTACATGTTCTGAATCGACAGATTTTTAAGAAAAGACATTTACAAATTTAACTTTCATAGAAGCTGAAGCCGACAATCTAATATTGTGTATCAAACAAAAGGAATACAAATCTGATCACCAAGAAGATGAAAGAAAATAATACCATAATGTACATGTTCTAAAGCAAGAAAAAGGATATGCGATGCTGGAATGATAGACAACATTTCATGGAGTTTCAAGAGCACTTACTTAATATCTAGGCATTACTGCCATATCTGAAACAATAATTGATCATCACTTGTACTTGTACCCATGATATGGGCAGTGATGTGATCAGGTTCTGGCATTTTTCAGTATTCCTCCCGCCTGTCGGAGGCTGAAGTAACTTCATAAAAAACAAGCTCTAGAACAAGTACCCATCCCAATTCCTGTTTTTCCTCTTTTTTAAAAAGAATTGTTATTACTTTGTCATTATTTATTTACCTTTGTGCCCCTTTTTGGCATATAATAAAACTACTCATCAAAAATAAATAGTTAATGAAAAGGAAAGAAAAAACGTTTTCCTTTAAGGAAAAAGCACAATACAAACAAAAGACCAAGCCAATGAAAACACCCAAAGAACCCCCACCCCACCCTACATACACATTAGAAATAACCCAACCTCAGAACAAAACGAAGTAAAAAAAAACTAGAAGACAAAAATAAAACAACAATTTACAAGCAACCGCCCCCCCCCCCCCCCTTATGTTGTTGTTGTTGTTGTCTGTCTGTCTGTCTTGTCTGTCTTCTCTCTATTGTTTTATCTTGGCTTGATTGTCAGTGTTGGTTTGTCAGTTTTTTTGGAGGGGTGGGGTTGATTACTTGTTTTTGGTTTTTTTGGAAGCTGGAGGTGGCAGGGGGTTATTCCTCTTCCTTTTTATAAGAATGAAATTAGATAATGCTCATCTAGGGTTGATGACATTGGAGCAGTGACATAATCCCATTTTAAATCTCTCTGCCATCTTGTTCATTATCCACAGATTGCCCCCGTTGCCACACCAATGTCTCCTGTATGGATAATGGCAAGTGCTGTCACCATTCCTGCCTGGGTGGTTGCACTGGACCGGGACCAGATCAGTGTATGGCGTGTAAAGGCGTTGTTTTCAATGGCACATGTCAGCCGGAGTGCCCGACGGGAACATACATGGTAAAAGGCTGGGACGTAGATAAGGTGGCATTACGTCACCTGCTTTTATTTCATCATTGAAAACATCACCCGCTATCCCCCAGATTTTTTTCTTAGCTTCATTTCTGGTTTGTGAGAGTGGATACTTTCTTCTATCATGTTGATCTAATGTGTCCTTATAAAGGCCTCATTAGAAATTAGAATTATTCTTTTCATGACTAAGAGCATAATGAAATGTTTATTAGATGTAAGAGTTAAAAAGAATGAGTCACATCAAACATTTCTTGACGGCCTCAGATCATATCACATTTATAAACTTATTTCAAAGCTGTATCAGTATCAATGTTTCACATTGTTAAGTGAAATATTCTAATTATCTGTATTTCCTTTGGCTCATGTTTTACATAATTGTACCTGATTTCTTTCACCAATCACTTAAGACAATGGCTAAAAGAATATTTGTAAAAAAATTGTGAAAGTCTGGATCCAGTGATAATGTCTCATAATAAAATTTTCCGATGGAATATTGTGATAATTAGTACGGCTGTGGCATAAATTTTGAGCTTGTCTTTTTTTTTTTTCCCTTTTTTCCCCCCTTCTTTTTTTTTCTTTTTGTTTTGAATTGTTTTTTGTGGGTTTGGTTTTGTTTGTTTTTTGTTTGTTTTGTTTTGTTTTTTGTTGTTTTTTTTTTGTTTGTTTTTTTTTTTTTTTTTGGCTTAGCTCTCATAAAGGATTTTCCCACAGCAATTGAAACTGCTTGGAACTAGCATGAA
>JBBPCV010782711.1:0-10545 GCA_037974505.1 Plocamopherus tilesii
GTTGTTTTGTTTTTGTTTTGTTTGTATTTTTTGGGTGTCTTTTTGTTTTTGTTTTGTTTTTGTTTTAATTTGTCTCTGTTTTGTTTTGTTTTGTTTGTTTTAAAAAGGGGGGGGGGGGGATTCTTTTGATTTTGTTACTGAGTTTGTTCGCTGGGATTTTTTTCTTTGTCTTCTTTTCTGTTTTGTTTTTTGTTTTGTTTTTTGTTTTTTTTAGTTTTTGTTTTTTTTGGTTTTGTTTTGTTTGTTTTGTTGCTGTTGTGTTGGGGTTTTTTTTTTACCTCTCACCATGTCCACCCTTGTTGAATCATAATTTCTTTGTTGATTGAATTATTTATTGTATCCCACATTTCTTCAATCTTCGTGACCTTTCCAATAGCTTCAAGTTTATTATTGATAGAAAAGCAGAATCAGTTCTTGGGTCAATCTGTAGGTGGTCTAATCCCAATTAGGCTTGCAATTTAATTTTTTTCCAGATAAAAAAAAATGCTTTATCAGCATTTTATGTATGACTGGGCTACAATCACTTTTATTATCATTACACTCTGTTCCTGGCTAAGTTGCAGATGTCATAATAGCATTTCTGAAGGATCTAGACATCAAAATGTAATTATCTGGTTAAGTGCTACCTCGTCATTAGAGCAATTGAGAATTAAAATACTGTACCTCACTACTACTATCCTCCCATCTTGAGATTTTGGTTGTTCCATTGCTGTTTTTAAATCTTTGTAGAATTTTCTCCACATCATCATCATCACCATCATCACCACCACCACCACCGCCACCACCAACACCACCACCACCACCATCACCACCACTACCACCACCATCATCATCATCATCATCCTCATCATCATCACCATCATCATATCATCATCATCATCATCATCATCATCATCATCATCATCACCATCATCATCGTAACAACTAGCTGTTGGGGCATGTGGCATGTGTGCCTGGATTATTTTTATGTTAAAATGTCACCTTTTACTTTTAATTTAGCAACCATCACTATCTGAAAACCCAATGTAACCTTTCAAGCTGTTTGTCGTAATCTTCTTGAATTTGAATTATATAATTCTTACACATCTTGGCTCTCACGCAACTTTTACCACTTTGTGAATCATTATATTTTGTCACCTTATCTAATGAACCCTACTCTTGTCCCATCCTGTTTAATAAAGCCCTATAAACACTATAATGTTTTGTTTTATTACCTCTATTTCCAGGAATATATTTTCTCATTTGTCTTTCTCATTCAATATTCTCACTTTCCAAGTGGCAATATTCTCCTTCTGGTATACATATATGTTAATGCGGCATGCATTCTGTTAACCTTGTAGACAGTGTTGTTGCACTGACCGTTCGGACTCAATATGGCTTGGGGCAAGATGATACAGGACAATGTATATTTGAATTTTTACCAATTTTATATGATACATTTGGAAATTTATAGAGATCAAAGTGGTGTAATTTTCGTCTTTTTTTTTCCTTCATTTTTTTTCTTTTTTTTTTCCGGTAGAAACTTAAATAATAAAATTTTTATTATTATTATTCTCAGTAATTCTGTGTATTTTCTGTGCTTTCTAACTTTTAAATTTTAAACACAGAGAAGTGAACTTTTTACAATTTTTTAAATTATTACTAAATGTACCATGGTATGCAGCATTTTAATGACATTTTAAATGAAAGGAAACCTTTCATAATATATATGTAGCATACTGTTGCAAGAACAAACCATCATGTCATACAGTGTTAAGACTGGGTGCCTTCAATATTCATGTAAAGAGGAACTGCAAAAAATAGGGAAAAGATGGGATAAGGCAAGACACTAAAACAGATACAATGACACCTTGACAAATGATGGAAGGCAACGGAAAACTAGTTACCAACAATGTTTCCAAGGACACCTTCGCCTTACTGACAAACTAGAGACAATTCAACAACCTTGCCCCCCTGGAATATCAGAACCCTGCACAATGAAGGAAAAATAGAAAATATAATTCAAGAAGCTAACAAAATTCAAAATTCAAATTCTAGGTATAGCTGAGACAAGATAAACAGATGTTGGGAGATAAAATATTGTTGACTTTGAAATTATTTATTCAGGAGAATCTAAACACAAGAGAAGTTTCGTGAACTGTTAGACGAAGTGTGATGAACGCATTAAATGACTGGTCATAGGACTATTTCAGAGTATTGTAGGGAGTTCTTTCAGTTGCAACATTATCCAACTGTATGCACCCACAACAGGAAGAGAGGAGGATTCGATTTATGAATTTTATGAAGACCTAGAAAAAGCGAAGAGTTAATGCAAAACACACCAAAAATTAACTATAATGGTTGACTTAAACTCCAAAGTGGGCAATCAAAAAAAAGATAGTATAGTTGGACCATCATAAATTAAAGAGGTGAAACTTTGATAGTTTGGTGTTAAGGAAGAAGATGTTAAAAAATCACACGCAACATGACAAAACACTGGAAGTTGCATCAAAGAACCAGATAGACTATATACACGCCCACCAATGATTCAGAAACAAAATCAAATATGTGTCGACAACCCTAAGTGTTGACTGTAACACTAACCATTGGCAAGTCAAGTGCTAATTAATTAAACTCAAATTCAAAATGATCAAAAGAGCCAAAACAAACCCATACATCAAAGAGTTCAGTAGCTGAATTACAATCTGGTACCACCTGCTTCTCATAGGAGTCCTAATCCAGTGAAGTGTTTCTAATTGAATCATGAAAGTCCTTATCTGAACAAAACTGTAAACTTTTCCTCATGCTTTTCTTGGGAAAGTACAGAAGAGGTTTACTGCTTTCTTGTATTTGTTTTGTTTAGTTTACTCTGCTAGCCTTTGTCAATATAATGAATTCCCACAAGGAGGGAACCACATTGGTTCATGACTGCAAAACAACCAACATCCATATTTGGAAGCTCTCCTCTATCCACAACTCTAGACATACTGGGTACCGTATGGAGACCCATACTGAAAGTATCAACCCTCCCAAATGACTCACTACAGACATTAACATTTTAAATTAAATTTTTAAAAATGCAAACAATAAATTGTAAATAAATATTCTTTTAATATAAGATTTTAATATCAATTAATAATGATGATAGAAGGGGTGCACCTTTCATGTCATGATGTAAAAAGGGATGATGTTACCAAGGAGGACGACAGCTGCACACAGCGCAATGTTAAACAGAACAGGAAACTGAAGACTTCGCACTCAACTGCATATGATCATGTAATGTGAAGGAATGAATAATCAAAAGGCAGGTTTCACATAAATAATATTTTAATTATAAATAATCCACATGAAATTCGAACTAAATGTTCTTGTAAATATATATTTCCTTACAGATATTAATCATAGCCTAGAAAGGCATACAAGTGAGAGAAAAAAGTCTCAAACATGAATAATAATTTATGTGAGTTAAAAAGACACTAAAGAAATCCTTGGCATAATCAGTCTTGCTCTGTAGCATTCATAAGTATCTTCACCCAACAAGGAGCAAGGTTCAATCAATATGTACACACATTCAATAATTATATCCGTCAAACAAACAGCTAGGTCTTGAGGATATATGATAAGAGTAATTCTGCTTAATGTTTAAAACAGCCAAAAGACAAAGTGAATGGTCTGGCTAACTAAGGCTCATGTTGGGATAACGTTGGGGGACCTGAAAATACCCACTCCACCATTGTGAAGCCTATCCAGAACATATTAACAAGAGTCTGCAATATATGGCTCCAATATCTTACCACAAAGATCATATATTGCTTGTTGTGAGAACAAGTGATCTAACATTCCCAACTGCCTTCCCACAGGGTGGCAGAATACGAAATGTCAGCAAGAGGCTGCTCTCTACACCATAACGTTGTAAAGTTTGTCCCATGAGCTTGGAGAAAACAAACCATAAATAAAGTTAAGCTAAGCTATTTTCTATACTCAAGCTAAAAACACTAAGCTGAAGTTACATTTCTTCAAATTGTCTTTACTTCAAAGACAGTCAAGTACATTATGCATGTGACAATTATGGTGATGAAATAAAAACTATATTATATAATATATATGCTATATTGGAAATGAAATTTCATGCTGTATTCATTACTATAATTATATATGGATCTCTAAACATACAAGTTCAAATTATATAACTACATGTTAGAGAACAAAATAGAGCAAAACAGAGTAATCCTTTTAAAAACAAACAATTAATGATTGTATTGTACAGTGTTTTGAAACATTTGAAAAGTTAAGAAATGAGAATTCCATATTTATACATTATGCCAAAAAGCAAATGCAGACAATGCTATAAATTCTTATATTAGTCATTTACTCATCATAATAACCTGTTTCAACCATACTGATTCATTTGTGACACATTATGCATGATGGCAATTTGTTCAGGCTCAATGCAGAAGTCCAACTCCGAATCTCAGATATACAGAGAGTGATGAAATACCTTATGCTTGTTTCATTACTTTAAATCTTTACCTGGACTATAACAGTGCATAATGTTTAACCCAGGTATAACAAAGATGTATTGACTTCATGACACGCAATGTGATCTACATATTACTACTACACTACATTAAGCCCATTTTGTATGGACTTTTTAACTTTTCATCTTAATGAAATCACTGACAATTTTTCAAGGTATGTGATGCACAAAAGGTGGATGACATAATGTAAGTTTTTGTTTTCAAATATATATAATAATATATATATTTATGAATTACATAGGATATAAATCATAAGAGAGTAAATGATGTTATGCTACACATACATAATATTATGGAGATTTGTCTAAAGACACTTCTAACTATGAGTAGAGATAACACTTTGGCTGAGGCATTTGATATTCTAATGCTAAACTATGACAGAAAATATATCACTTTATCATGTCTATACTATTTATAAAGAATATAAATCTAATACATAAAATAGTGAAACCACACATCTTAATTGGTTCATGCTGTAAATAATTATTTCTATTCTTATCTATCAAAAATACTCTGACCTTAAAATATGACAAGATATAGATATTATATTTAAGATATAGTATAACCCAACTTTTTGGATGGGATAATTTTTGGCAATTGTTCTACAGACGAATTTCCGTCCCCACTTTCACCGCTAGCCAGAGGTTGGAAGTCATCGGAATAATTGCCAGAGTTGCTAGAAAGAGACACTATGACATTTTCTGGATCAGATGGCAAATAAGAGCTCACAGAATCAGTGTGTATTGAAGTTTTAAAATCCAGTATCTGTCGTCGAGAACGTGGTGTTTGCCTCCTGGGACTTGATGTACCAGATCTAGGGGTAACACTCCTTCGTGCATTCTTATGAATTGGTTCTAAGTCTGACATTTTCCTATAGCCAGCCATTTTCGGAGTGCTTGGTCGCGATGATGTGGGTGAAATTTGACCCTTTGAGAGGGACATTGACGGAAGATGGCTGAGAGCACCAGCATCAAGCTTTGTTGTCGAACGACGGACAGATGGAACTGGTGAATTTTCAGACAACTGGGGATTGATCACCGGAAACTTTTGAGATGTTTGGACAGAAGTAAAAGATTGAGCAACTGAGTTTGCAGCCCCTGATTGGTTTTCTTCATCACTCATTAGACCCTGCAGCTCAGGCTCATCAGTCGAGTGGAACTGGCGAGTGTCATAATCCGTTGATTGCAATACCCGAGACTCATTCTGGTCACCTGTCATTATTTTAGATTGGCGAGTTGATTCAAGTGGGGAATTGTGGGCAGCATCGCCTGATATATTTAATGACTCGTTTGGATCACCATCAATGGAGTCTGGTAATGACATTTCCCTTGACACATATCTTGGAAAATTGAGTTCCATAACCTTGGGCTCTCCTTTCATACTGTCATCTGGAAGAGGAATATCAGCTTCTTCCTCACTGTCATCAACAACTCTATTTTCATCATCGCTGATAGTGGCATTATCATCAACATTTGGATCAGCTGATGGAAGACGGACTTCAATGGAGCGGCTTCTAGAGCTTGGAAGATCACTACGAGCACTCATACCATCTTCATAGTCTGTTAGGGAATAAAGAGCAATACATATATATCAGAAAATTATTTCTTACAAAAAGTATAACACCATTAAATCTTTAAAAAGAAAGAAATACATCTAAAGGCCTAAAAACATATAACTCTTCTTTTTCTTTTCTCTTGTCCCGATTTAGGGTCACCACAGTAGATTCCTATTCAAGCTCAAAGTATGGACTCTATAGCAAATTGTTTCATATTAGAGGCTTTCCTGATCCAACTTAGCTTTTAGCCTAAGAAAAGGGTGACAAAAGGAAAAAAGAAAGGGAAGGTAAGGAATACAGAATTTTAAAATTGTGTTTAGGCATCAACTTTGCAGACATATCTTATTCTTGATGGCTCTCAAATTCAAGGGAGCATTCTTTTACATGTACAATTTTATGCACAATGGACCTCCAGGATTTTTTGTCCATCTATGATGGCACTTGACTTGTATCTCTACTAATTTCGAAGTGGTTATTCTGGTCCACAGAATACAGCTGATATTGTATGTATGACCCAACTGAGGAAAATGAAGATGATGCTGTATGCACAGGAAAAAGGGCCCAAAGGTTAACAATCAAGAAAGAAAGAAAGAAAGAGAGGCAGAAAAAAAAATATGTATGTAAATATAGTAACAGAAAGCTTACCATTCATCCTTTGAACTTGGTCGTCAATAGACGGAGATGTAATTCCAAACATATGTCTTTCAAGAGGCACTGGTCTCTTCTTTGAATGCAGTTCGTCTGAATCAGAGGAGTCATCAATCTTCTGTTTCTCCTTCTTTTGTGCAGCCCGTCTCTGGTGCATTCTTTGTCTTGACTTTGGAGGACTATCCCTGGTTGATGACTTAATAGAAGATCTTAATGGAGACCTTGACTGTTTCTTACGGGCAACTGATGTGTGATCTGCTTGTCGTGATGTAGAAGGACTTTTCTGTGAAATGCCCGGCTTCAAAAGTTGTGTCCTTTTGTTAGAGGTAAAAGATTTTTTGGATGGATCTCTGTTATCATGCTCAATTGTTGATTGAAATTCCTCTACTTCACTAGCTATTTGGCGAAGAGTGTCTCCCCCTGCTGTGCTGCCCAGCTCTTTCTCAGCAAGACGTCGAACTTCAGTAAGAGTATCAGAGAAATTTGTGGCATTTAAATAATCAACATCAGCAGTTTCTTTTTTCTCATTCTTAGATCTAACATTGACAGCATCCTTCTCAACATTTTTCAACCATGTTGGATTCACTTTTTGAAGGCGTAACCTTTGGGTATTGGTAAGCCCATAAACAAGTTTGGATTTTCTTTTCGCATTTTCTGCACGTTGCTTTGGAGTGAGTTTTTCATTCGATTGTATCTTTTTACTTTGGATTATTTTCTCAGATTTGCCCTCATCTTTCTTGGAGTCTTTTAAGTTTCTGTGAGAAGGATCCATTCTTTTAGTTAAAGCTGATGCTACAGCTGCCACAACAGATGGGGAACCTATTTTGCTATCTGATTCAGCTTTACCTCTTTCCGCCAACATTTGCTCCAATTTTGATGCTCTGTTTTCTGCTATTTGCAGTTTCTTTGAAATATTTAATAAAAATTGTGGATCCTGTATGCATGAAAGTTCATTGACAAGGGCTGAAAGAAGTGGAAATACAGTCTCTTTTTGTGGTGCTACTTGCAAACCATGTATTTTTTCACCATGTCGGGCTTGAGGGATGAATACATTCTGCTTCTGTTTGAAAGTAGACTGCGGCTCATTTTCATATTCATGCATCAATGCTTCTCTTCCTTCTTCAACAGTTTGTCCCTGCTGTTTACTATTGATGTTTTCCTTTTTATTCAAACCATAGCCATCAAAACTATCAATATCAGATAAATCTTCCACGGACAAATCTTCATTTCTACAATTATCTGAGCTTTCCAGTCGTTGAATCTGAACTGCAGGAATTCCTCCACTATTATAGAAAAGAGGTGGAGGGCAAATGATATTGTTTATAATGATGCCATCATCCTCTATTTTCATGTCGGTTTGTTCAACCCATTTTGTACTGACATTCTGTGAATTCTTGACAACTTTTCTTTTGTCTGTTTGAGTAGAAACAGCTTGAGTCATGGGACTTCTCACTGACCGGAAAGGCTTGTCATGATCATTTTCTGAGATATTTACAAGTACAGCTTTCTCCTCTAGTTCAACAGTTTGCAAAAGAGCATTTTGTTTCATAGGTTCTGTCATTGAAAATGAATCCCTTACCTCAATAGCTTTGTTCTTATCATCACATTTTATCTCTTCCTCAAAAGTGTTTCCATTTATCATTTGATCAATTTTTTTGTTCTCAACAGTTCTCTGAAAAGATGACATCTGATCTATGGCATCATGAGGAAGATGTGGTATAAGACTTGGGCCCAAACAAAGCAGTCGAAAACCAAGGACGATGTAACCAATCTCAGTACCCATCAAATTGAACAACTTGAAGAGGCCTTTATCTCCGTGGACAGATGGAACAGTTGGACCCAATTTTGCTATATCAATAAGCACACGATTAATAAGTGAATCCAAAGGGACAGTGCTATTGCCCACAAGCTTTGGGACATTTGGAAACTCGTCAATTACCATAACATACAATGGGGTGTTGACAAGGTGCTGCTTCAATACATTTGGTACCATTTTAAAAAGACAGGATTTTCCTTTCTTGACCATGAAATTTCCATGCCTGTCTTTAAGTTCATGAAATTGTTGCGGCACCTGATGTGAAGATTCAAAGGATACTTTTTGACGAATGGCATTGCCCAGATCATCTTCGACATGCTTTATTACAATAGTAGGGAAGTCAAGCAGTCTGAATGCAATAGCAGGAAATCTGCATGTCACATGAGGAAGATACAGTTTTTCCACCACCAACTCTAGAGAAAACAAAGCATCACTGTTTTCTTCCATGATGCACTGCTATATAATGTTGATGATAAAATCTGAAATAAAATTTTAAAAACATATTTATAAGACACCATAAAAAGAGTAGAGAGAAAGATAGAAGACACACAATAAACAATAACAAGAATTAACAAGCATATATATATAATGTAAATGAATAATTGACCACTTAATTTAGTGCAGGCATATAAGTCCTTTTTAATGGGTGGCAGTCCATTCGTCAGATGCGATTGTTCTAGTCTTGGTCTGATGCTGATCTTGTTTTTGCCTTGGATTTTATAGGCGATTGAGCTAACTCACTAAACCTGTGAGGTGGTTGTTCAATGGCAGCGGTTGCTGGGGGTTGGTGGGGTGTGTAGGTGGGCCGTTAATGTTCCAGTTTAAATGTCTGCTTGTGGGGGTATTTTCTGTTAAATTCTGATTGATTGTTGATGGACTTTGTGTTATTTGCGGATTTTAAGATTTGAAGATTTTCTTCAGCACAGAGGTTGCATGATCTGTCTCCTGGTTTGTAGGGCTGTGGGTTTGTGGGGTGTGTAGGTTGGCAGGTAATGTTCCAGTTTAAATGCAACCGCCGCCATTGAACAACCACCTCACAGGGTTAGTGAGTTAGCTCACTCACCTATAAAACCCAAGGCAAAAACAAGATCAAACAGAAACAGTTTGAGGAATCCATGATGCGAGCAATACGTGAAAGCACTAGGTGATAAGGGAAACCTTTATACTTATACATTGTAATATAATAGGGTAATCTAATATAGTTATATCCCTTTTTGTCTGTCCCTAAATCTACTTCAGCAAGAGCAATTTTCTGTAGGTTTTTTCTTTGCTTTTGTTTGTTTTAGTTGTTTCTGATTTTTTTTATAATAGGAGTAGGAGCGATTAATTTTCTCTCTCTGCTATTTTCTTGTCGAGCTACCAGTATTGAGGAGCGATGATTCAAAATTTAAACATGGAACAGTAGATCTATCTAATACTAATGGACTACAACAGCTAGGCCTACACAGGTATAATGTACTAGTGCTATAGTAGGCATAGTCCTAGCATACATCAGCATAGCCTAAACTATATTTTTAGCTAATCAAAGTGGGAGGACAATTTCAAGGCAAGGATAGTCTCTAATAGGCTAGGGGTGTGTTTGGATGCTACAACTATTAGAAGTAGTAGGCCTAGTATTACTACTGCCAACAAGTGGGCTTTTCAAACGACCAGTACAGAGCTACATAATATTGTGTCAACATAATGTGGGCTATTTTCAGTCACAGGTTTGCAGAGTTTTCAAACTACTAAGACGGGGAAAAATTGCTTGTACTGCTTGAGCAGCAGGTAGAAAGTTCGAGGAATCTGTGAATAGGTTTGACTAATGAGTGAAAAAATGTAAAGAAAATAAAGGAAAATATTCGGGAAAATGCAGTTTCTTTGAGGAATCTGTGAATTCAACGAAAGCATGTTCGATGAACACAAGCTACACTGTGTAATATATGTGTATGGAAATGGAAAACAACTTGAATATCCTCAACGAAGAAAGCAAAAAAGTGGGCCTACGGATGCACAAAGATAAAACAAAA
>JBBPCV010782820.1:0-10543 GCA_037974505.1 Plocamopherus tilesii
TTTTGATGTTGTCGTCATCTTGTATGGTTAGTGATTAGTTTGGGTGGTTTTGTTGGGGTCGTCATCTTGTGTGGTTATTGATTAGTTTGGGTGATGTCGTCATCTTGTGTGGTTAGTGAGTAGTTTGGGGGGTTTGATGTTGTCGTCACCTTGAGTGGTTATTGATTAGTTTGGTTGATTTTGATGTTGTCGTCATATTGTGTGGTTATTGATTAGTTTGGGTGATTTTGATGTTGTCGTCATCTTGTATGGTTAGTGATTAGTTTGGGTGGTTTTGTTGGGGTCGTCATCTTGTGTGGTTAGTGATTAGTTTGGGTGATGTCGTCTTCTTGTGTGGTTAGTGATTAGTTTGGGTGATGTTGTCATCTTGTGTGGTTAGTGATTAGTTTGGGTGATGTCGTCATCTTGTGTGGTTAGTGATTAGTTTGGGTGGTTTTGCTGGGGTCGTCATCTTGTCTGGTTAGTGATTAGTTTGGGTGATGTCGTCATCTTGTGTGGTTAGGGATTACTTTTGATGGTTTTGTTGTTGTCGTCTTTTTGTGTGGTTAGGGATTAGTTTGAGTCATGTCGTCATCTTTTGTGGTTAGTGATTAGTTCGGGTGGTTTTGTTGGGGTCGTCATCTTGTGTGGTTAGGTGATTAGTTTGGGTGATGTCGTCATCTTGTGTGGTTATGGATTACTTTGGGTGGTTTTGATGTTGTCGTCATCTTGTGTGGTTAGTGATTAGTTTGGGTGGTTTTGTTCGGGTCGACATATTGTGTGTTTAGGGATTACTTTGGGTGGTTTTGTTGGGGTTGTCATCTTTTGTGGTTAGTGATTAGTTCGGGTGGTGTCGTCATCTTGTGTGGTTAATGATTAGTTCGGGTGGTGTCGTCATCTTGTGTGGTTACTGATTAGTTTGGGTGGTGTCGTTATCTTGTGTGGTTAGGGATTAGTTCGGGTGGTGTCGTCACCTTGTGTGGTTAGGGATTAGTTTGGGTGGTTTTGTTGGGGTCGCCATCTTGTGTGGTTAGGGATTAGTTTGGATGGTTTTGTTGGTGTCGTCATCTTGTGTGGTTATTGATTAGTTTGGGTGATGTCGTCATCTTGTGTGGTTAGTGATTAGTTTGGGTGGTGTCATCATCTTGTGTGGTTATTGATTAGTTTGGGTGATGTCGTCATCTTGTGTGGTTATTGATTAGTTTGGGTGGTGTCGTCATCTTGTGTGGTTATTGATTAGTTTGGGTGATGTCGTCATCCTGTGTGGTTAGTGATTAGTTTGGGTGGTTTTGATGTTGTCGTCATCTTGTGTGGTTAGTGATTAGTTTGGGTGGTTTTGATGTTGTCGTCATCTTTTGTGGTTAGTGATTAGTTCGGGTGGTGTCGTCATCTTGTGTGGTTAGTGATTAGTTTGGGTGGTGTCGTCATCTTGTGTGGTTAGTGATTAGTTTGGGTGGTGTCGTCATCTTGTGTGGTTAGTGATTATTTGGGGTGGTGTCGTCATCTTGTGTGGTTAGTGATTAGTTGGGGTGGTGTCGTCATCTTGTGAGGTTAGTGATTAGTTGGGGTGGTGTCGTCATCGTGTGTGGTTAGTGATTAGTTCGGGTGGTGTCGTCATCGTGTGTGGTTAGTGATTAGTTTGGGTGGTGTCGTCATCTTGTGTGGTTAGTGATTAGTTTGGGTGGTGTCGTCATCGTGTGTGGTTAGTGATTAGTTTGGGTGGTGTCGTCATCTTGTGTGGTTAGTGATTATTTTGGGTGGTGTCCTCATCTTGTGTGGTTAGTGATTAGTTTGGGTGGTGTCGTTATCTTGTGTGGTTAGTGATTAGTTTGGGTGGTGTCGGCTTCGTGTGTGGTTAGTGATTAGTTGGGGTGGTGTCGTCATCTTGTGTTGTTAGTGATTAGTTGGGGTGGTGTCGTCATCTTGTGTGGTTAGTGATTAGTTGGGGTGGTGTCGTCATCTTTTGTGGTTAGTGATTAGTTGGGGTTGTGTCGTCATCGTGTGGGGTTAGTGGCAGCTCTTAGTGGACTTCTTGGTGTCCTATGATTAGAAGTTCTTTGCTTTTCCCCGTTTTGATGTTATGATTAATGACAGATTCAATGATATTCCCACTATTGACTTCATTAATATTGATAAGTGTATTGTTACTGTCAGTGTTATTTTTATGATTAATGATAGACTTATAAATAGTCCCAATATAGTGGTTATGATTATTGCCATTTTCCTTATTATATCCAATATTATTTTCATGTAGTTTATTGTTATTTCCATTATTATTTTGTGGTTAATGATAGTTTATTGTTATTTCCATTATTATTGTTATGATTGATGAGAGATTCATTATTATTCCAATTATTATTTCTTTGGTTAATGATATTTTTTAGTTATTCCAATTAATATTTTATGGTTAATGATAGTTGATTATTCCCACTATGATTTATTAATCATAAATTCATTATTATTCTCATTAACGTTTTAAGAATCAATTATAGGTTAATTGTTGTTCCCATTACAATGTTTATGATTAATGATATGGTTTTCATTATACCCATTATAGTTTTATGATTGAACACAAATTCGTTATTATTCCAGTTAGTGTTTTTATGATTGATCAGAAATTCATTATTATTCACATTATTGGGTTTTGTTATTATTATTATTATTATTATTATTATTATTATTATTATTATTATTATCACCATCATTATTATTATTATTATTATATTATTATTATTATTATTATTATTATTATTATTATATTATTATTTTATCCTCATTATTATTATTTTATTATTATTATTATTACTTTATCATTATTATTATTATTATCATTATTATTATTATTATTATTATTATTATTATTTTTATTATTATTATTATTATTATTATCATTGTTATTGTTATTAATATTTTTTCGGGGGAGGGGGGGGGGGGTTCACCTGTGGAAAAGGAGGAAACCTTGAAGGCCTGAGCAGGCGTCCGCCAGTCGTCTGATCTTGTCCAGGACCTCATCGATAATGGCCCGGCCCACGGTGTAGTGGCCACGTGCAAAGTTGTTGGCGGCGTCCTCCTTGCCGCTCACCAGTTGTTCAGGGTGGAAGAGCTGTCGGTACTCACCAGTACGGATCTCGTCTGCGTGGGACAGAAAGAGTTAATAATGGTCACATTCGATGTGGTTGTCGATAAGGATCTCGTCTGGGCGGGAGGGAAAGGGTTTAGGTCATATTCGATGTAGTTATCGATAAAGATCTCATCTGGGCCGGACGGAAAGAGTTGATAATGGTCATATCCAATGTAGTTGTCGGTAAGGATCTCGTCTGTGCGGGAGGGAAAGAGTTAATAATGGTCATATTCGATGTGGTTGTAGGTAAGGATCTCCAACTGACACTGTCCATGACAACTTACCTATGACTGTTGGTTCCAATTGACACTGTCCATGACAACTTACCTATGACTGTTGGTTCCAAGTCAACCATGACCGCCCGAGGTACAAATTTGCCGCTGTCCATTTCGCTGAAGAAGGTGTCCATGGAGCCGTGGAATTCGGCGTGTTCGTCCCTATAGCCGTTCTTCTGGATTCCATGCTCCAGGCAGTAGAGTTCCCAGCATGCATTGCCAATCTGCACGCCTGCTTGGCCCAGGTGGACAGAAATACACTCACGCTGACGATTGACGTGTGTGTGTGTGTGTGTGTGTGTGTGTTCGTGTGTGTATACATGTGTGTGCGTGTGTGTGTGCGTGTGTGTGTACGTGTTGTGTGTGCGTGTGTGGTTGGGAAGGGGACAGGGAGCGGAGGGAAAGAAAATGAAAACCGATCAATTAACTTAATGTAATTTTAATACATACAAAATTTCTTAAGGAAAAGATGATACACTAATATCACAATAACAGCACCATTAAAGATTAATTCAAAGCAGGAAACATGTTTTATTTTTATAGCAATTGCTATAGCCACATACGATTTTAACTTTAAAAACATATCAAGCCAGAACGTCTGTCCTTCCATTTCTATAAAAGCCAAATTATTATTGTTATTTTTATTATTATTAGTAGTATTATTATTATTATTATTATTATTATTTTCATTCTTCTTCTTCTTCTTCTTCTTCTTCTTATTATTATTATTATTATTATTATTATTATTTTAATTCTTCTTATCATTATTTTTAGTATTATTGTTGTTGTTGTTGTTATTATCATTGTTATTATTATTGTTATTATTATTATTATTATTATTATTATTATTATTATTTTAATTCTTATTATTATTATTATTAGTATTATTGTTGTTGTTGTTGTTATTATCATTATTATTGGTGTTATTATTATTATTATTGTTATTATTATTATTATTATTATTATTATTATCATTATTATTATTTTAATTCTTCTTATTATTATTATTATTAGTATTATTGTTGTTGTTGTTGTTATTATCATTATTGTTGTTATTATTATTATTATTATTATTATTATTATTATTATTATTTTAATTCTTCTTCTTATTAGTGTTATTCTTGTTGTTGTTGTTGTTGTTATTATTATTGTTATTATTATTATTATTATTATTATTATTAGTTTAATTCTTCTTTTTCTTCTTATTAGTATTATTATTGTTGCTGATTTTGTTGTTGTTATTATTATTATTATTATTATTGTTATTATTATTATTATTGTTATTATTATTATTATTATTATTATTATTATTATTTTAATTCTTATTATTATTATTATTATTATTAGTGTTATTATTGTTGCTGATTTTGTTGTTCTTGTACGTGTGTGTGTGTGTGTGTGTGTGTGTGTGTGTGTGTGTGTTCAATCGTTTGCGATTGTTTGCAGTTAATGTTGCAATCTAGTGGTGGTTGTGTTGTGGGGGCTGATGGTGTCTTTGGACCTAGACACGTGTTGAATTTTTATCGATTACGATAGAGCAGCAGCTGCGGTCAAGGTCTTTGTCTGGCTTGTCTATAAATTTTTTCTTCAGGTCTTGTCTGAGTATACGTCTAATTGATGTCTTTTGTCTGCAGATCATACATATTGATTTTGTAGATTAATTTTGACAAATGATGTTTTGATAGCTGTAGAAGAAAATCTTGGTCTTCAAAAAAGCTGACTAACTCAAATTAATTAAGTGGTTTTGTCAACATGCCAAAATACTGAGAGTTGATTTCAAGTACAGGATCTTGGTCCTCTTCGCTGGACTCCTTTTTCTCTTTGCCTTTCTTATGGTGTATGGTGATTGTGGATTTGTAGTTGTAGACCGCTTCTCCATTCTCTCAGAGCTTGTCAAGTCTATTTTTTTAATTCATTCACAGTTTTCGCGCTCTTCACATTTTCTGGAAGACCGCTCCAACGTTGCGCAATACTGATACTAAAACTATATTTTCTTAAGTCTCATCGACGTCTTTGAAGGAATACCTTTTTGCTGCTGCTCTTCCCTCCTTTTTTTGTGTGAAAATTGTAGACTCCATTTTGATGAAATTCCCTATTTTTTCGTAGTAAACGTAATTGATCATCCTCGTAGTATAAATAAATACATGTAGCTTTAATTTCTTTTTGCTTTTTATCTCAGTATTGTAAGTTGAATTTTCTGTTGTTTGTTAGTCTCCGGCATCTTTGTTGTTCCTTCTATTGTCTGAATGTATTACTTGACTTCCTTGAGTTAAAGCGTCGAATAGTGCTCAGAATATTCCATATGGTCTTCTTCGTATATTGAGGCGTCATATTTATTCTAGCATTACAAGTGTTAATTGGATCTCTTTAGTTTTCTTATACAGCGATTTATTTGTGATTTTTGTTGGGTATCTGATGTTGAGAAGTGTACGTTGCAGCCGTCGGTGGAAGGTGTCATGTATATTATGACTATCCTGTTTTGTAAGTGCCCATGTTTCGCAGTTATATAAGAAGGCAGGTTTTACAATTCCCCTGTACAATTATACAGCCTGATGTGTCTTTTAACACGATCTTTTCTCAGCCAAAGCGTTCTTTACAATGACTTCTTGTGACTTGCCCTCTCGGCATCCACCCCCTTTATTCTACTTATATTTATAGGGTGAACGCGGACGTCCAAGACTGATTGGCCACCCGAGCGATGGCCCTAGCGTAATTTAACAAAACAGTTCAGTTTAATTCATGAGAAAATAATATAGTTTAGCAGTGCCTACAACAAAGGTAAAGTAATAAAATAAAACGAAACTAAAAACAGGTAAAAACGCTAAAAATAAAATAAATTTAATTTAAGTCTATTCTTGATTCAGGAATCGCGATAGTAACTTCAATACTTTCAGGCATTCACAGTGTCACTAGTGTCAGGGTTTATCATCTCAAGTAAAAAAGTAAAAAAAAAAAAAAAAGTCTTTCGCACTTTCTTATTGCAAATATATTGACTAACAGCTTAAACTAAAAGTGTCTCCGAAGAATTGTTAACACATAAAGCGCCTTATAGTACTAATTGCAGTTTTTACACAGTCCGGGTGAATCCGTGAAATATTATTTAATATTAGTTTTATTGGGCGGTGGTGACTGTTGCAGTTTGCACTTGGAATTGTACACATTTTCTTCATTACACTTCTGAATATTGTGTGGTATTCAGACGAAGCCAATTTAGTTTTTCCACTCCTCGACCCCCACATCACCCGGTTGTTGCCAAGTCCACAGTATTCTTTTGTGATTTTAAAACCAGGCATTATTGGTTATACTGCTATATTAATTATTATTTTCTTGTGTGAGTTTCTCCTCTCCTTTGTTCTGTTCATCAAGTCCATGTGTTCCGACAGATTTGCCTGACCTTTTACAACCAACGTTATAATCGTCAGTTTCTGAGACTTAATATTATGTTCGAAAGCTTTGTTGATTTCTTCTACAACTGTTCTATCTCTTCGACGGTGCAGTCAATATTGGTGTATGCACTTGTATGATATTCATAATAAATCGTTTGGCGTTGAATTTGACTAACAACATCCTATCACATACTGATTACTTGTCGTTTTGCTCTTCAATTAACGTGTGTGCATCCTCCTGAACATACCATTTCAAAATCTTCTGAAGTTAAGCGATCAACTCCCGCCCATCTCGTCGCTGCTATTCTGAGTATATCTATTTTGAACTTGTTTCCCATATGGACGATGTTCATGTTTTCCTAATTTCCGGAAAAGAGGCTTGCTAACGGTCTGACACCATCTGATCCACTACGTGGTTACTCCTTCTTAGCGAGACACCTCCTTTATTAGTATTAGAGTTAGAGGTCCTTTGGCATTAGTGTTACGTTGGTGCAGCTCATCACGACTGTCACTGGAGGTACAGCAGTGGTTTCCCGTTGTCTTCTTTTGGGTTTTCTAAGATGTTTTCCGTAGTCTTCTGCCGTCCTCGACATCCCTCGAGGCAGTCGGTGGCCAGAAAATTTTGAGGCGCCCTCCTTTCACCAGATGGTCATTCGTTGTGATGGAAAGCCCTAAGTCTTATAATATGTCCATTGTATGACCACCATGGCAATGTCCTTTTTCGTGAATCTCTTTAAAAAGCAAAAACAAAAGAATATATTTCGCCCTATGTGCTTTAGAGGTGCATATTTTATACATGGGATTTATAGTGCCTAATCATGTATTTATGTTTCTTTATTACTCATTTCATAAATAGTATAATTATGTCGGTATAAAACACTTTTGAGCGCATAATGGAATTAAGCACAACAGATTTTTAAAATATCGTTAATGCTGCTCATAGTTTTCCTTATATTTTTTGTTTGGCTGTTTAGTTTTGTTTTTATTTGTTTTGTTTTTGGTTAGTTGTTTTGTTTGTCTGTTTTTGTTGTTTTGTTGTTGTTGTTTTGTTGTTGTTGTTTTTTTTTTGTTTTTTTTTGTGGGGGAGGGTTCAAAGATGTGGAGTGCTTGGTGTACTTAAACTGCGTTTATCGTTAATCTCATGAACAGTTATTGTTTTCTGAAATTATAAAGCTCTATTATAGCACGTAGTGCAATGATCTTCTTTCACACAACTTCCCCCGTTTCTCTCTCCCCATTTCGTAATGTGAAATGGGTGCTGCAGTTGTAATAATGCGAGTTGTCATGAAGAATGAAGAACTCTTTAATATATGAAGGACAATTGATATAAGCCTAAGCATGTACATAATACTGTTCTCAATGCGCTCAAGAGTTCCCTTCTACTACAGGGAAGAAATTTTTTTTTTACATACACGGAAGAATATTATTACATCTAGAATCTAGATCTAGATCTAGATCTAGATTACAGATGTAGAGATAAGAAAAAAATGGTTGTGGTGTCTTTTCTCTTTTGTTCTTCCTGGAGACAACATATTAAGGGCTGATTTCATTCTCTAACGTGGATGTAATGTAGATCTGATGAGTGGAACATCCATGTCTGTCTTAGAAACATAATTACAGTTACAGATTATTGGCCCGATTGACCGGTAATTATTTATTAGATCTAGATCTATTGTATTTTTATTTATTTTATCTTGAAGAAAGTATGTGTAGATCTGCGCGGCTGTACTGAACTGTCAAAGCGGATTGTTGGTGTTGTACATAGAGCTATGGCTTTTTTATAAATTATATTTAGATCTAATAAAACTTTAGATTCTCGGTGGTGGATATTTCCAGACTTTTAAAGAGGAGAATGTATCAAAAAGAAGGTTAAAAAAAAAAAGAAGTCCTTCTTGAGTCATCAAGTCATGCATGGGTACTAGATTTAAAGTTAGATATAGATCTAGATCTAGATCTAGATCTAGATGATTTCATTCTCATTTATATCTAAGTGGAAGCTGACTCATATATGATAGCTCATCCATACATTATTATATGACACTACTAACAGAAGTCTCTAGATTTAGAATCTAGATCTAGTTCCTCTTGATCTAAGATTTTGCCAAGTATCTGGTTCAGGAGTTTCACAGTGTTTGTTGAGATCTAGATCTATCACTTCAAAAAACATTTTTTTGGTTCTCAAACAATTAGGCCCCCCCCCTAATGCTGTTTGGCTGCTGATCTCACTGCTATTGGGGGGGATATATATAATAGACCTAGATCTAGATCTCAGTAAAATAAATGTTTCAAATACAGATTTATTAGGCCTACATAAAAATATAAATTTTATAGAGGTGCCCAGCCCACTCTTACTTACACATTATAATATAATATATTTTGTGTGTGGTATACTTTCGCAACACCCTGTTCCTAATAGAGACGAAAGGTATTAAATTCGCAACACTCATTCACAACACATTACTGCTTATAATGTAAATGTAAAGTCATTTGATTGAGGCAGCACGTGTAGGGCTAGGCTATGGCTAATATGATTCAATTTTATTTTTATTTGGTTTTTCATAAATTTTGTTTTCTTTGTTAGCTTTTTATAATATAAGTAAAGATTTCTCCACTTCTGTGACAGTTTGAAGTTTAAAATTTGATGAGGAGCATTCATGTTATTTCTCTCAACATACGTCTTGATTTTAAGTTTTAAGTGTTTGGTATAAATCTCTGTAAGTACAGGATGCCATGCACCAGTTCAAGTTCTATGATCATGTTAGGCAATACTAATTTTATTAAAACTGAAACTCAAAACAATGGAATAGATTTTAGTTGATAGAAGGCTATGATTTTATTGTGATTAATGTTCAATTTACATGTGTGCCCACACACATTGATTTTATGACAAAATTAACAATTCAAAATAATAATACACACTGCACTTAATGAATGAAGCATTGTAGAGAGCAGTGTTTTTAATTGTAATTTGTAATACTACCATGCCAGCAGTCTCATATCATATGTTCCAGGACTCATTGTTCCTGATATATTAGTCACTATTAAAAAATTAGATTTCTTACCTTGGTGGTTTGATTCAAGGCAGTACATGAAAGATTCCAGTTTAATCATTGTTAGGACGTTTGGTGCTTTCAGTGGTATGTTCATTAAATTACAGGACAAAGGAAATCATGATGAGCTCTCTCATTCTATTTTTGATTTCCCAGTTTATTTGTGACATATAATATATATATATGGCATCTATATATATAATGTAATACCAGTTAGCAATTTTCAACGGTGCTGAAATTTACAAACAACAACAATTTAGAAAGATCTCACCTTGGTTTTTTTTTTAATTTGCTGGAAAGCAAAATCGCTTTACCTTGGTCCTTCAGTTTGACACCAAAGGCATGACGTGTATGTCAGTTGTTTGTCATTTGATCCCTGCTTTTGACGGAAATCCATGAATGAGTTCAATGTGAAAGACAATTTAGTTAACAGAGAAAATGGCATCACGTGGAATTATGAAGAGAAAGAAAGAAATGGAACCATTAATGCAGACAATATATACAATAGCAATGGTTCTCTTAAGAAGAATATAACATTCGGGGGCAGCTCTTGGACAATAACTATACTTACAGTAAGATGGACTCACTGATTGGTTTAATGCGTCAGTCAGGGTGAGGCAAGGGTGTGTTCTATCACCGCTGCTATTCATCATATATAATACATGGACAAAATACCGGACTAGTGTTCGCTGAACGGGTGAAGAGCGGATCTCAGTCAGTGCCAAATTTTGG